>JAOBSW010000543.1:0-126786 GCA_026214975.1 Gentiana macrophylla | reverse complement strand
AAAACGGAGGCCTGAATGGCCGTGAACAAGGAATCAAAAATCACACTGTTAAGTAGTCTATGGGTACAAAAAAAGTACGAAAAAAATGTTTCTAATTCTCTTTTAAGTACTAATGTGATATCGACCTGAACGATATATAAGCCACGCTGGCGCAAACGGCAAGCAAAACGGAAGCCAGAATGGTCTTGTACAAGGAATCAAAAATCACACCGTTAAGTACTCTATAGGTACCAAAAAAAGAACGAAAAAAAACGTTTGTAATTCTCTTTGAAGAACTGATGTGATATCGACCAGAATGATAAATAAGGCACGCCAAGCAAACGGCAAAACGGAGGCCGAATGGCCTTTTGTACAAGAATCAAAAATCACACCGTTAAGTACTATATGGGTAAAAAGTACAAAAACGCTTTGTAATTCTCTTAGAAGTACTGATGTGATATCGACCAGAACATAAATAAGGCACGCCGGCGCAAACGGCAGGGTGAACGGAGGCCATAATGGCCTTGTACAAGGAATACAAAATCACACCATTAAATACTCTACATGTACCAAAAAAAGTACGGAAAAAATGTTTGTAATTCTCTTTGAAGTAACGATGTGATATCGACCACAACGATAAATAAGGCACGTCGGTTCAAACGGCAGGCGAAATGGACATCCAAATGGCCTTGTACATGGAATAAAAAATCACACCGTTAAGTAATCGGTTGGTACAAAAAAGTACGAAAAAAAAGTTTGTAAGTTTCTTGAAGTACTGATGTGATATCGACCAGAAAGTAAAATAAGGCACGTCGGTGAAAACGGCATGCGAAACGGACACCCGAATGGCCTTGTACAAGGAATCAAAAATCACGACGATAAGTAATCATTGGGTTTTTAAAAAGTCCGAAAAAAAGGTTTGTAATTCTCTTTGAAGTGACAATGTGGTATCGACCAGAAAGTTAAATAAGACAAATCGGCGTAAACGGCATGCGAAACGGACACCCGAATGGCCTTGTACAAGGAATCAAAAATCACACCGTTAAGTACTCTATGGGTACAAAAAAAGTACGAAATAAAAGGTTTGTAATTATCTTTGAAATAATGATGTGATATAGACCAGAATGATAAATAAGGCCCGGCGGTGCAAACGGCAGGCAAAACGGACACCCGAATGTCCTTTTACAAGGAATCAAAAATCACACCGTTAAGTAATCGGTGGGTACAAAAAAAGTACGAAAAAAGGTTTGTAATTATCTTTGAAGTAACGATGTGATATCGACCACAACGATAAATAAGGCACGGAGGTGCAAACGGTAGGCAAAACGGATACTAGAATGGCCTTGTACAAGGAATCAAAAATCACACCGTTAAGTAATCTTTGGGTATAAAAAAAATACTAAAAAAGGTTTGTAATTATCTTTGAAGTAACGATGTGATGTCGACCACAACGATAAATATGGCACGGCGGTGCAAACGGCAGGCGAAACGGACACCCGAAAGGCCTTGTACAAGGAATCTAAAATCGTTACTAATCGGTGGGTACAAAGAAAGTACGAAAAAAAGTTTGTAATTTTCTTTGAAGTACTAATGTGATATCGACTAGAACGATAAATAAGGCATGCCGGCGCAAAACGGACACCCTACTGGCCTTGGACAAGGAATCAAAAATCACACCGTTAAGTACTTTATGGGTACAAAAAGAAGTACGAAAAACGTTGGTAATTTTCTTTGAAGTACTGATGTGATATCGACCAGAACGATAAATAAGGCACACCGGCGGAAAACGGACACCCAAATGGCCTTGTACATGGAATCAAAAATCACACCGTTAAGTAATCGGTGGGTACAAAAAAAGTACGAAAAAAAGTTTGTAATTTTCTTTGAAGTACTGATGTGATATCGACCAGAACGATCAATAAGGCACGTCGGTGCAAACGGCATGCGAAATGGAGAGCAGAATGGCCTTGTACAAGGAATCTAAAATCCCACCGGTAAGTAATCATTGGGTATAGAAAAAGTACGAAAAAAGGTTTGTAATTATCTTTGAAGTAACGATGTGATATCGACCACAATGATAAATAAGGGTCGGCGGTGCAAACGGCAAGAGAAACGGACTCTAGAAAGGCCTTGTATAAGGAATCAAAAATCACACCGTTATGTACTCTATGGGTACAAAAAAAGTACGAAAAAAATGTTTGTAATTCTCTTTGAAGTAACTATGTGATATCCACCAGAAAGTTAAATAAGACAAATCGGCGTAAACGGCATGCGAAACGGACATCCGAATGGCCTTGTACAAGGAATCAAAAATCACACCATTAAGTAATCGGTCGTTATAAAAAAGTACGAAAAAAAAGGTTTGTAATTATCATTGAAGTAACGATGTGATATCGACCACAACGATAAATAAGGCACGGCGGTGCAAACGGCAAGCAAGACAGACACCCGAATGGAGCAAACGGCATGTGAAACGGACACCCGAATCGCCTTGTACAAGGAATCAAGAATCACACCGTTACGTAATCAGTGGGTATAAAAAAAGTATGAAAAAAGGTTTGTAATTATCTTTGAATTAATGATGTGATATCGACCACAACGATAAGTAAGGCACGGCGGTGCAAACGGCAAGTAAAACGGACACCCGAATGGCCTTGTACAAGGAATCAAACATCACACCGTTAAGTACTCTATGGGTACAAAAGAAAGTGCGAAAAAAAATGTTTGTAATTCTCTTTGAAGTAACTATGTGATATCGACCAGAAAGTTAAATAAGACAAATCGGCGTAAACGGCATGCGAAACGGACACCCGAATATCCTTGTACAAGGAATCAAAAATCACACCGTTGAATAATCGATGGGTACAAAAAAAGTATGAAAAAAAAGTTTGTACTTTTCATCGACGTAACGATGTGATATCGACCAGAAAGTTAAATAAGACGCGTCGGTGCAAACGGCATGCAAAACGGACACCTGAATGGCCTTGTACAAGGTATCAAAAGTCACAACATTAAGTACTCTGTGGGTACAAAAAAAGTATCAATTAAAGGTTTGTAATTATCTTTGAAGTACTGATGTGATATCGACCACAACGATAAATAAGGCACGGCGGTGCTAACGGCATGCAAAACGGACACTAGAATGGCCTTGTACAAGGAATCAAAAGTCACACCATTAAGTACTCTATGGGTACAAAACAAAGTAATGAAAAAATGTTTGTAATTTTCTTTGAAGTACTGATGTGATATCGACCAGAAAGTTAAAAATGACAAATCAGCATAAACGGCATGCGAAATGGACACCCGAATGGTGTTGTACAAGGAATAAGAAATCACAGCGTTAAGTAATAGGTGGGTACAAAAAAAGTACGAAAAAAGGGTTTGTAAGTTTCTTTGAAGTACTGATGTGATATCGACCACAACGATAAATAAGGCGCGGCGGTGCAAACGGCTTGCGAAACGGACACACGAATGGCCTTGCACAAGGAATCAAAAATCACACCGTTAAGTAATCGGTGGGTACAAAAAGAATGAAAAAAGTTTGTAATTATCTTTGAAGTAACAATGTGATATCGACCATAACGATAAATAAGGAACGGTGGTGCAAACGGCAGGCATAACGGACACCCGAATGTCCTTGTACAAGGAATCAAAAATCACACCGTTAAGTAATCGGTGGGTAGAAAAAAAGTACGAAAAAAAGTTTGTAATTTTCTTTGAAGTACTGATATGATATCCCCGAACGTTAAATAAGGCCCGGCGGCGTAAACGGCATGCGAAACGGACACCCGAATGGCCATGTACAAGGAATCAAAAATCACACCGTTAAGTAATCATTTGGTATAAAAAATGTACGAAAAAAAAGGTTTGTAATTATCTTTGAAGTAACGATGTGATATCGACCAGAACGATAAATAAGGCACGCCGGCGCAAACGGCAGGCGAAATGGACACCCGAATGTCCTTGTAGAAGGAATCAAAAATCACACCGTTAAATAATCGGTGGGTACAAAAAAAGTACGGCAAAAAGTTTTGTAATTTTCGTTGAAGTACTAATGTGATATCGACTAGAACGATAAATAAGACACGCTGGCGCAAACGGCAAGCAAAACGGAGACCTGAATGGCCTTGTACAAGGTATCAAAAATCACACCGTTAAGTACTCTGTGGGTACAAAAAAAGTACGAAAAACAAGGTTTGTAATTATATTTGAAGTACTGATGTGATATCGACCACAACGATAAATAAGGCACGGCGGTACAAAAGGCAGGCAAAACGGACACTAGAATGGCCGTGTACAAGGTATCAAAAATCACACCGTTAAGTACTTTGTGGGTACAAAAAAAGTATGAAAAAATGGTTTGTAATTTTATGTGAAGTAACGATGTAATATCGACCAGAAAGTCAAATAAGACACGTCGACGCAAACGGCATGCAAAACGGACACCCGAATGGCTTTGTACAAGGAATCAAAAATCACACCGCTAAGTAATCTATGGGTATGAAAAAAGTACGAAAAATAAGGCTGTGATTTTCTTCGACGTAACGATGTTATATCGACCAGAACGATAAATAAGGCACGCCGGCGCAATCGGCAGGTGAAACGGACACTAGAATGACCTTGTACAAGGAATAAAAAATCACACCGTTATGTACTCTTTGGGTACAAAAAAAAGTACGAAAAAACGTTTGTAATTCTCTTTGAAGTAACAATGTGATATCGACCAGAAAGTTAAATAAGACACGTCGGCGTAAACGGCATGCAAAATGGAGACCAGAACCATCAATAAGGCACGTCGATGCAAACGGCATGCGAAATGGAGACCAGAATGGCCTTGTTCAAGAAATCTATAATCCCACCGTTATGTAATCATTGGGTATAGAAAAAGTACGAAAAAAGGTTTGTAATTATCTTTGAAGTAACGATGTGATATCGACCACAACGATAAATAAGGCACGGCGGTGCAAACAGCATGCGAAACGGACACTAGAATGGCTTTTCACACGGAATCAAAAATGACACCGTTAAGTACTCTATGGGTACAAAAAAGTATGAAAAATATGTTTGTAATTATCATTGAAGTAATGATGTGATATCGACCAGAACGATAAATAAGGCACGCCGGCGCAAACGGCAGGCGAAACGGACACCCGAATGTCCTTCTACAAGGAATCAAAAATCACACCGTTAAGTACTCTATGGGTACAAAAAAAGTACGAAAAAAAGGTTTGTAATTATCTTTGAAGTAATGATGTGATATCGACCAGAACGATAAATAAGGCACACCGGCGCAAACGGCAGGCGAAACGGACACCCAAATGTCCTTGTACAAGAAATAAAAAATCACACCGTTGAGTAATCGCTGGGTACAAATAAATTACGAAAAAAAGTTTTGTAATTTTCTTTGAAATACTGATGTGATATCGACTAGAACGATAAATAAGGCCCGCTGGCGCAAACGGCAAGCAAAACGGAGACCTGAATGGCCTTGTACACGGTATCAAACATCACACCGTTAAGTAATCATTGAGTACAAAAAAAGTACGAAAAAAATGTTTGTAATTTTCTTTGAAGTACTGATGTGATATCAACCAGAACGGAAAATAACACAAATCGGTGTAAACGGCATGTGAAACGAACACCCAAATGGCTTTGTACAAGGAATCAAAATTCACAGCATTAAGTACTCTATGGGTACAAAAAAAGTACGAAAAAAAGGTTTGTAATTTTCTCTGAAGTAACGATGTGATATCGATCAGAACGATAAATAAGGCACGCCGGCGCAAACGGCAGGCGAAACGGACACCCGAATGTCCTTCTACAAGGAATCAAAAATCACACCGTTAAGTACTCTATGAGTACAAAAAATGTACGAAAAAAAAGGTTTTTAATTATCTGTGAAGTAACGATGTGATATCGACCAGAACGATAAATAAGGCACGCCGGCGCAAACGGCAGGCGAAACGGACACCCGAATGTCCTTGTACAAGGAATCAAAAATCACACCGTTAAGTAATCGGTGGGTACAAAAAAATTACGAAAAAAAGTTTTGTAATTTTCTTTGAAGTACTGATGTGATATCGACTAGAACAATAAATAAGGCACGCGGGCGCAAACGGCAAGCAAAACGGAGACCTGAATGGCCTTGTACAAGGTATCAAAAATCACACCGTTAAGTACTCTGTGGGTATAAAAAAGTATGAAAAAAATGTTTGTAATTATCTTTGAAGTACTGATGTGTTATCGACCACAACGATAAATAAGGCACGGCGGTGCAAAAGGCAGGCAAAACGGACACTAGAATTGTCATGTACAAGGTATAAAAAATCACACCGTTAAGTACTCAGTGGGTACAAAAAAAAGTACTAAAAACGGTTTGTAATTTTCTGTGAAGTAATGATGTGATATCGACCAGAATGTTAAATAAGACACGTCGATGCAAACGACATGCAAAACGGACACCCGAATGGCTTTGTACAAGGAATCAAAAATTACACCGTTAAGTAATCTATGGGTATGAAAAAATTATGAAAAATAAGGTTGTGATTTTCTTTGACGTAACGATGTGATATCGACCAGAACGATCTATAAGGCACGCCGGTGCAAACGGCAGGCGAAACGGACACCCGAATGGCATTGTACAAGGAATCAAAAATCACACAGTTAAGTAATCGGTGGGTACAAAAAATGTACGAAAAAAAAGTTTGTAATTTTCTTTGAAGTACGATCAATTAGGCACGTCGGTGCAAACGGCATGCGAAATGGAGAACAGAAAGGCCTTGTACAAGGAATCTAAAATCCCACCGTTAAGTAATCATTTGGTATAAAAAAAGTACGAAAAAAGGTTTTTAATTATCTTTGAAGTAACGATGTGATATCGACCACAATGATAAATAAGGCACGGCGGTGCAAACAGCATGCGAAACGGACACTAGAATGGCCTTGCACAAGGAATCAAAAATCACATCGTTAAGTACTCTATGGCAACAAAAAAAGTACCAAAAAATCGTTTGTAATTCTCTTTGAAGTAACTATGTGATATCGACCAGAAATTTAAAGAAGACAAATCGGCGTAAACGGCATCGTATAAAAAAATTACGAAATCCTTTTTGGAATTTTCTTCGATGTACAGATGTGATATCGACCACAATGATAAATAAGACACGGCGGTGCAAGCGGCAGGCAAAATGGACACTAGAATGGCCTTGTACAAGGAATCAAGAATCACACTGTTAAGTACTCTATGGGTACAAAAAAAAGTACGAAAAAAACTTTTTTGCAATTTTCTTTGAAGTACTGATGTGATATCGACCAGAACAATAAATAAGGCACGCCGGCAGAAACGGCAAGCAAAACGGAGACCAGAATGGCCTTGTACAAGGTATCAAAAATCACACCGTTAAGTAATCGGTGGGTACTAAAAAGTTTGAAAAAAATGGTTTGTATTTTTTTTGAAGTAACGATGTGTTATCGACCAGAAAGTTAAACAAGACACGTCGGCTGAAACGGCATGCAAAACGGACAACCGAATGGCCTTGTACTAGGAATCAAAAATCACACCGTTATGTACTCTATGGGTACAAAAAAAAGTACGAAAAAATACGTTTGTAATTCTCTTTGAAGTAACTATGTGATATCGAGCAGAAAGTTAAATAAGACAAATTGGCGTAAACGGCATGCGTAACGGACACCCGAATGGCCATGTACAAGGAATCAAAAATCACACCGTTAAGTACTCTATGGGTACAAAAAAAAAAGTATGAAAAAAACGTTTGTAATTTTCTTTGAAGTACTTATGTGATATCGACCAGAACGATAAATAAGGCACGCTGGCGCAAACGGCAAGCAAAACGGAGACCAGAATGGCCTTGTACAAGGTATCAAAAATCACACCGTTAAGTACTCTGTGGGTACAAAAAAATTACGAAAAAAAGGTTTGTAATTATCTTTGAAGTACTAATGTGATATCGACCAGAACGATAAATAAGGCACGGCGGTGCAAACGGCTGCAAAACGGCGACCAAAATGTCCATGTACATGGAATAAAAAATCACACCATTAAGTACTCTATCGGTACAAAAAAAGTATGAAAAAAGGTTTGTAATTATCTTTGAAGTAACGATGTGACATCGACCACAATGATAAATAAGGGACGGCGGTGCAAACGGCTTGCGAAACGGAAACTAGAATGGCCTTGTACAAGGAATCAAAAATCATACCGTTAAGTACTCTATGGGGACAAAAAAAGTATGAAAAAAAAGTTAGTAATTATCTTTGAAGTAACGATTGATATCGACCACAACGATAAATAAGGCACAGCGGTGCAAACGGCACCGTTAAGTAATCATTGAGTACAAAAAAGTACAAAAAAAAAAACATTGTAATATTCTTTGAAATACTGATGTGATATCAACCAGAACGATAAATAAGACAAATCGGCGTAAACGGCATGCGAAACGGACACGCGAATGGCCTTGTATAAGGAATCCCAAATCACACCCTTAAGTAATCATTGAGTACAAAAAAAGTACGAAAAAAAACATTTGTAATTTTCTTTGAAGTACTGATGTGATATCGACCAGAACGATAAATAAGACAAACCGGCGTAAACGGCATGTGAAACGGACACCGAATTCCCTTGTACAAGGAATCAAAATCACACCGTTAAGTACTCTATGGGTACAAAAAAAGTATGAAAAAAAACGTTTGTAATTTTCTTTGAAGTAACTATGTGATACCGACAAGAATGTTAAATAAGACAAATCGGCGTAAACGGCATGCGAAACGGTCACTATAATGGCTTTGTACAAGGAATTAAAAATCACATCGTTAAGTACTCAATAGGTACAAAAAAAAGTCTGAAAAAAAACGTTTTCAATTTTCTTTGAAGTAACTATGTGATATCGACCAGAGAGTTAAATAAGACAAATCGGCGTAAACGGCATGCGAAACGGACACCCGAATGGCCTTGTACAAGGAATCAAAAATCAGACCGTTAAGTAATCGGTGGGTACAAAAAAAGTTCGAAAAAAAAGGTTTGTAATTCTCTTTGAAGTAACGATGCGATATCGACCACAACGATAAATAAGGCACGGCGGTGAAAACGGCAAGCAAAACGGACACCCGAATGGCCTTGTACAAGGAATCAAAAATCACACCATTAAGTACTCTATGGGTACAAAAAAAAGTGCGAAATAAAATGTTTGTTTTTCTCTTGGAAATAACTATGTGATATCAACCAGAAAGTTAAATAAGACAAATCGGCGTAAACGGCATGCGAAACGGACACCCGAATGGCCTTGTACAAGGAATCAAAAATCACACCGTTAAGTACTCTATGAGTACAAAAAAAAGTACGCAAAAACAATTGAAATTTTCTTTGAATTACGGATGTGATATCGACCAGAACGATAAATAAGGGACGCCGGCACAAACGGCAAGCAAAACGGAGACCAGAATGGCCTTGCACAAGGAATCAAAAATCACACCGTTAAGTAATCGGTGGGTATAAAAAAAGTACGAAAAAAAGGTTTGTAGTTTTCTTTGAAGTGCTGATGTGATATCGACCACAACGATAAATAAGGCACGGCGGTGCAAACGGCAGGCAAAACGGACACCCGAATGGCCTTGTACAAAGAATCAAAAATCACACCATTAAGTAATCGGTGGGTACAAAAAAAATGCAAAAAAAGAGTTTGTAATTTTCTTTGAAGTACTGATGTGATATTGACCAGAACGATAAATAAGGCACGCCGGCGCAAATGGCGTGCGAAACGGACCCCGAATGGTCTTGTACAAGGAATAAAAAATCACACCGTTAAGTACTCTGTGGGTACAAAAAAAGTACAAAAAAAATGGTTTGTAATTCTCTTTGAAGTAACTATGTGATATCGACCAGAAACATTTGAATTCCTTGTACAAGACCATTCTAGTGTCCGTTTTGCCAGCCGTTTACGTTTGAATTGTCTTATTTACGTTAGAATGGCCTTGTAAATGGCAGGCAAAACGGACACTAGAATGGCCTTGTACAAGGAATTCAAACATTTCTGGTCGATATCACATAGTTACTTCAAAGAAAATTACAAACGTTTTTTCATACTTTATTTTGTATTCACAGAGTACTTAATGGTGTGATTTTTGATACAAACGTAAATAAGACAATTCAAACGTAAACGGCAGGCAAAACGGACACAAGAATGGCCTTGTACAAGGAATTCAAACATTTTTTTGTACCCTGTGATGTGAACCGGAAGGTCCAATTTTGACAGTCCCTTCACTACCATTGGACTTAGATCTGAGGACATATCCTTTTGAAGAGGGAGAGAATGATGTGATCCAATTCAAGAAGAATGAGGACGCACCAGTTATCCAAGAAGCAAGAAGACCAGTCGAAGATAGAAGCCAATGCGCATTGTTTATGTCCGATTAGGTCTATTGGGCCTATTGGGTTTGTTTAATTTATTTCCATTCGTTTATGATGTTTTTAGTAGAAAAAGGCCAAAGCCCATTAGGGGAGTTGCCTATATGGTAGTATGTTGGGTCAAGTCTTTAATTTCAGCAAATAAAAGTCATTTGGGCTTATTATAGTCAAGTTAGTCCCACTAGGAAATAAAGTGGCAAAAATTACTAACTAATTTATCCCACATTGTTTAGAAGTTAGTTAGTCTTCTATTTTGTAGCCTATATAAAGGCATTCTACTTGTAATATTATGGACAATCAATTATGAAAATCATTACTATTATATTGAGAGAAGTTTCTCTTCTTTAAGTCGAGTCGGCTTAAAAACAATCACTTGCGAGTGAGTTTTCTCTTCGTCGTAGAGAAGACACCCCTTAAGAACAAATCAGCGTGTTAAGAAAACGTTGTGTGTTCTTGGCCTTGAGCCTAGGTCGGAGACTCTAGGACTAGGTTTACATAGCTCGTCATTGATCCCTTAGCCATTTCCTGGGCACGTATCGCATCACCCTGTGGGTACAAAAAAAAGTACGAAAAAAAATTTGTAATTTTTTTGAAGTAACGATGTGATATCGAACAGATTGTTAAATAAGGCATGTCGGCCTAAACGGCATGAGAAACGGATACCAGAATTGCCTTGTACAAAGAATTAAAAATCACACCATTAAGTACTCTGTGGGTACAAAAAAAAGTACAAAAAAAGATATTAATTGTGTTTAAAATAACGATGTGATATCAACCAGAACAATAAATAAGGCACGGCTGCGCAAAAAACATGCAAAACGGGCACACAAATTCCCTTGTAAAAGGAATAAAAAATCACACCGTTAAGTACTATATATAGGTATGGAAAAAGTACAATATAAAAGGTTGTAATTTTCTTCGAAAGAACGATGTGATATCGACCAGAACAATAAATATGGCACGGTGGCGCAAATGGCATGCAAAACGGACACCTGAATGGCCTTGTACAAGGAATCAAAAATCACAACGTTAAGCACTATGTGGGTATGAAAAAAGTACAAAAAATAAGGTTGTGAATTTCTCTGAAGTAACGATGTGATATCAATCAGGACGTTAAATAAGGCACGGCGGCACAAACGGCATGCGAAAAAGACCCCCGAATGGCCTTGTACAAGGAATCAAAATTCACACCGTTAGTACTCTGTGGGTACAAAAAAAAGTATGAAATTTTTTTGTAATGTTCTTTGAAGTAACGATGTGATATCGACAAGAACGTTAAATAAGGCACGTCAGCGCAAACGGCATACGAAACGGACACCAGAATGACGTTGTACAAGAAATCAAAAATCACACCGTTAAGTACTCTGTGGGTACGAAAAAATTAAAAATAAAGTTTTAAATTTTGTTTGAAATAACAATCAGTTATCAACTAAAACGAAAAGGTTTTAAATTTTGTTTGAAAAAAAGTTTTTAATTTTGTTTGTACAAGGCCATTCGGGTGTCCGTTTCGCATTCCGTTTGCGCCGCCGTGCCTTATTTAACGTTCTGGTCGATATCACATCATTACATCAAAGAAAATTATAAACTTTTTTTCATACTTTTTTGTACCCACAGAGTATTTAACGGTGTGAATTTTGTTTCTTTGTACAAGGCTATTCGGGTGTCCGTTTCGCATGCCGTTTAAGCCGCCGTGCCTTATTTAACGTTCTGGTCGATATCACATCGTTACTTCGAAGAAAATCATAACCTTATTTTTCGTACTTTTTTAATACCCACAAAGTACTTAACGGTGTGATTTTGGTTTCCTTGTACAAGGCCATTCGGGTGTCCGTTTTGCATGCCGTTTGCGCCGCCGTGCCTTATCTAATGTTTTGGTCGATGTCTCATCGTTACTTCGAAGAAAATTTCAACCTTTTATTTTGTACCTTTTCCATACCGATAAAGTTCTTAACAGTGTGATTTTTGATTCCTTGTACAAGGGAATTTGTGTCCGTTTTGAATGTTTTTTGCGCCGACGTGCCTTATTTATTGTTCTTGTAGATATCACATCGTTACATTAAACAAAAGTAAAACCTTTTTTTTTTTACTCACGGAGTAGTTAATGGTGTTATTTTTGATTCCTTGTACAAGGCCATTCTAGTGTCCGTATTGCTTGCCGTTTGTACCGCCGTGACTTATTTATCGTTCTGGTCGATATCACATCAGTTCTTCAACGAAAATTATAACTTTTTTTTGAACTTTTTTTTGTACCCACCGATGACTTAACGGTGTGATTTTTGATTCGTTGTACAAGGCGATTCGGGTGTCCGTTTCGCATGCCGTTTGCGCCGCCGTGCCTTATTTAACGTTCTGCTCGATATCACCTCGTTACATCGAAGAAAATTACAACCTTTTTTCATACTTTTTTCATACCCACAAAGTACTTAACGGATTGATTTTTGATTCCTTGTACAATAGAATTCTTGTGTCCGTTTTGCATGTTTTTTGCGCCTTCGTAACTTATTATCGTTTTGGTTGATATCAGATTTTTATTTCAAACAAAATTTAAAACATTTTTTGTAATTTTTTCGTACCCACAGAGTACATAACGGTGTGATTTTTGATTCCTTGTACAACGCCATTCTGGTGTCCATTTCGTATGCCGTTTGCGCTGACGTGGCTTATTTAACGTTCTGATCGATATCACATCGTACTTCAAAGATCATTACAAGATTTTTTTCATACTTTTTTTTGTACCCACAGAGTACTAATAGTGTGAATTTTGATTACTTGTACAAGGCCATTCGGGTGTCTATTTCGCATGCCGTTTGCGCCGCCGTGCCTTATTTAACGTCCTGATCGATATCACATCGTTACTTCGGAGAAATTCACAACCTTATTTTTTGTACTTTTTTCATACCCACACAGTACTTAACGTTGTGATTTTTGATTCGTTGTACAAGGCCATTCAGGTGTCCGTTTCGCATGCCGTTTGCGCCACCGTACCATACTTAATGTTCTGTTCGATATCACATCGTTCCTTTGAAGAAAATTACAACCTTTTATTTTGTACTTTTTCCATACCTATATAAAGTACTTAACGGTGTGATTTTTGATTCCTTATACAAGGGAATTTGTGTGTCCGTTTTGCATGTTTTTTGCACCGTCGTGCCTTATTTATTGTTCTGGTCGATATCACATCATTATTTTAAATACAATTAAAACTATTTTTTTTTCTACCCACAGAGTACTTAATGGTGTGGTTTTTGATTCCTTGTACAATGCCATTCTGGTATCCGTTTCTCATGCCGTTTACGCCGACATGCCTTATTTAACAATCTGTCCGATATCACATCGTTACTTCAAAAAATATACAACCGTTTTTTCGTACTTTTCAATGTACCCACAGGGTACTTAACGGTGTGATTTTTCATTCCTTGTACAAGGCTATTCTGGTGTCCGTTTTGCTTGCCGTTTGCGCCGTCGTGCCTTATTTATCATTCTGGTCGATATCACATCAGTACTACAAAAAAATTACAAACTTTATTTTCGTACTTTTTTTTGTACCCACCGATTACTTAATGGTGTGATTTTTGATTCCTTGTACAAGGCTATTCTGGTGTCCGTTTCGCTTTCTGTTTGCACCGCCGTGCCTTATTTAGCGTTCTGGCCGATATCATATTGTTACTTGTATGAACCTTATTTTTCGTACTTTTTTCATACCCATAAAGTACTTAAAGGTGTGATTTTTTATTCCTTGTACAAGGCCATTCGGGTGTCCGTTTCGCATGCCGTTTGTGCAGACGTGTCTTATTTAACGTTCTGCTCGATATCACATAGTTACTTCGAAGAATATTACAAAAAAAATTTCATATTTATTTTACCTTTAGAGTACTTAACGGAGTGATTTTTGATTCCTTGTTGTAGGCCATTCGGGTGTCCGTTTCGCATGCCGTTTGCACCGCCGTGCCTTATTTAACGTTCTGGTCGATATCACATCATTACGTCGAAGAAAATCACAACCTTATTTTTCGTACATTTTTCATACCCAAAGATTACTTATCGGTGTAATTCTGATTCCTTGTACAAGGCCATTCGGGTGTGCGTTTTTTGCATGTCGTTTGCGCCGACGTGTCTTATTTAACTTTCTAGTCGATATCACATCGTTACTTCAAAGAAAATTACTAACCTTTTTTCGTACTTTTTTTATACCCATAGAGTACTTAACGGTGTGATTTTTGATTCCTCGTACACGTCCATCGGGAGTCCGTTTTGCATGCAGTTTCCGCTGACGTGTCTTATTTAAATTTCTGGTCGATATAACATTGTTACTTCCAAAAAAGTTAAAACCCTTTTTTGTACCCACAGAGTACTTAACATTGTGATTTTTGATTCCTTGTACAAGGGCATTCTAGTGTCTGTTTTGCTAGCTGTTTGTGCCGCCTTGCCTTATTTATCGTTTTGGTCGATATCACATCATTACTTCAAAGATAATTACAAACCTTTTGTTTCATATTTTTTTTTGTACCCACAGAGTACTTAACGCTATGATTTTTGATACCTAGTACAAGGCCATTCTGGTCTCCATTTTGCTTGCCGTTTGCGCCGCCGTGCCTTATTTATCGTTCTGGTCGATATCACATCAGTACTTCAAAGAAAATTACAAACTTTATTTTCATACTTTTTTGTACCCACCGATTACTTAACGATGTGCTTTTTGATTCCTTGTACATGGCCAGTCACGTGTCCGTTTCGCATGCCGTTTACGCCGCCGTGCCTTATTTAATGTTCTGGTCGATATCACATCATTACTTCGAAGAAAATTATGACCTTTTTCGTACTTTTTTTATTACCCAAAGAGTACTTAACTGTGTGATTTTTGATTCCTTGTATAAGGCAATTCTTGTGTTCGTTTCTCATATTTTTTGCGCCGTAGTACCTTATTTATTGTTCTGATCGATATCACATCGATACGGTATTTCAAATAAAATTTAAAAATATTATACTTTTTTCGTACCCACAGAGTACTTAACGGTATATTTTTTATTCCTTGTATAAGGTCATTCTAGTGTCCGTTTTGATTCCCTGTACTGGGCCATTCAGGTGTCCGTTTTGCTGGCCGTTTCCGCCGCTGTGCCATATTTAACGTTTTGGTCGATATCACATCGTTACTTCGAAGAAAATTACGACCTTTTATTTTGTACTTTTCCATACCTATATATTTTTTTATTTCTTTTACAAGGGAATTTGTTCGTCCGTTTTGCATGTTTTTGCACCGCCGTGCCATATTTACTGTTCTGGTCGATATCACGTCGTTATTTTAAACACAATTAAAAACCTTTTTTGTACTTTTTTTGTACCCACAGAGTACTTAATGGTTTGAATTTTGATTCCTTGTACAAGGCCATTCTGGTATCCGTTTCGCATGCCGTTTGCGCCGACGTCCATTATTTAACAATCTGGTCGATATCACATCAGTACTTCAATGAAAATTTCAAACTTTTTTTTCATACTTTTTTTATACCCACCGATTACTATAGTTGCACATTTCAATAGAAAATCTACCATACTTGCACATTTCCACGCAAAATACACGATACTTTCACATTTTCATGCAATATCCATGATACTTGCAAATTTTCACGCGAAATACACATGCTTTTACATTTCCGGAGAAGATCCTTCCTACTTGCACATTTCCACACCTAGCTCTTGATGCTTGTACATTCCATAGAAAATCCACGATACTTGCACATTTCCATGCCTAGTTCTTGATGCTTGCACATTCCACAGAAATCCATGATACTTACGCATTTCCATAGAAAATCCAACATACTTGCACATTTCCATAGAAAATCCGTGATGCGTGCACAATTCCATGCAAAATACAAGTTACTTGCACACTTTCATGCAAAATACACGATACTTTGCACATTTCCACTCAAAAAACACTATACTTGAACATTTCCATAGAAAATCCACCATACTTGCACATTTCCATAGAAAATCCATGATACTTGCACTTTTACACGCAAAATACACGATATTTGCACATTACAACATAAAATCCACAATGCTTTCACATTTGAATGCAAAATACACGATTCTTGCACATTTCCACGCAAAATACACATACTTGCTCATTTTCATTGAAAATTCTTGATACATGCACATTCCACAAAATCCACGATACTTGCATATTTCAATAGAAAACCCACCATACTTGCATATTTGCATAGAAAAACCAGGATACTTGACTTTTCCTTGCAAAATACCCGATACTTGAACATTAACACATACAATCCACAATCATTGCATATTTCCATGAAAAACACACGATACTTGAACATTTTCATGCAAAATACATGTACTTTCAATAGAAAATCATTGATACTTGCACATTTTCATACAAAATACTTGTACTTTAAAATTTCCATTGAAGATCTTTGATACTTGCATATTTCAATGCCGAATCCATGAAACTTGCATATTCCACAGAAAATTCATGTTACTTGCACATTTCCGTAGATAATGCAAAATACTTGCACATTTCCATAAAAAAAATCCATGATGCTTGTACAGTTCCATGCCAAATACACGATACTTGCACATTACCATATAAATCCATGATACTTGAACATTTCCATTCCAAATACACGATACTTGCTCATTTCCTCACAGAATACACTATAATTTCACATTTCCATAGAAAATCCCTGCTACTTGCACATTTCCACGCAAAAATACACTATACATGCAAATTATGTAAAAAAAATCCACCATACTTGCACATTTCCATAGAAAATCTATGATACTTGCAATTTTCCATGCAAAATACACGATACTTGCACATTACCACCTAAAATCCATGATACTTGCACATTTCCATTCAAAAAACATGATACTTGCACATTTCCACACGAAATCCACGATACTTGCATATTTTCATGCAAATTACACGTACTTGCACATTTCCATAGAAGATCCTAGATACTTGCACATTTCCACGCCGAATCCACGATACTTGCACATTCCACAGAAAATCCATGATATTTGCACATTTCCATCGAAAATCCAACATACTTGTACATTTCCATAGAGAATCCATGATGCTTGCACGTTTCCATGCAAAAATACACGATACTTGCACATTTCCATGCAAAATACATGATACTTGCACATTTCCACGCAAAATACACTATACTTGCACATTTCCATAGAAAAACCACCATACTTGCACATTTTACAGAAAATCCATGATGCTGGCACGTTTCCATGCAAAGTACGCGATTCTTGCACATTACCATATAAAATCCACGATACTTGCACATTTCCATGCAAAATCTACGATACTTGCACATTTTCACACAAAATACACGTACTTGCACATTTTCATTGAAGATGCTTGATACTTTCACATTTCCACGCCAAATCCATGATACTTGCATATTCAACGATACTCGCACATTTCGATAGAAAATCAACAATACTTGCACATTTCCATAGAAAATCCTTGATGCTAGCATGTATCAAAGCAAATACACGATACTTGCACATTACCATATAAAATCCTTGATACTTGCACATTTCCACCCAAAATACACAATACTTGTACATTTCAATTCAAAATACACTATACTTGCACATTTCCACGGGAAATCCACGATACTTGCGCATTTTCATGCAAATTACACGTACTTGCACATTTCCAAAGAAGATCCTTGATACATGACCATTTCCACGCTGAATCCAAGATACTTGCACATTCCACACAAAAATCCATGATATTTACACATTTCAATAGAAAATTCAACATACTTGCACATTTGCAAAAAGAATCCATGATGCTTGCACGTTTTTGTGCAAAATTAAACGATACTTGCACATTTGAATGCAAAATACTTGTACTTGTACATTTCCTTTGAAGATCCTTGATACTTTCACATTTCCAAGCCAAATCCACGATATTGGCACATTGCACAAAAAAACCACGATACTCACACATTTCCATATAAAATCTCCAATAGTTGCACATTTCCATAGAAAATCCATGATGCCTGCATGCTTTAATGAAAAATACATGATGCTTGGAAATTACCACATAAAATACGCAATACTTGCACATTACAACATAAAATCTACGATACTTGCACATTTCCTTGCAAAATACACGATACTCGCATAATTCTATAGAAATTCCAAAATACTTGCACATTTCCATAGTAAATCCATGATGCTTGCACACTTCAATGCAAAATACACGATACTCGCACAATACCACATAAACTCAACTTTACTTGCACATTTCCATAGAAAATCCATGATGCTTGCACACATCCATGCAAAATACACTATAATTGCACATTACCACATAAAATCCATGATACTTGCATATTTCCATGCAAAATACACCATACTTGCACAATTTCATAGTAAATCTACCGTACTTGCACATTTCCATGCAAAATAGATGATACTTAGTTTCACGTAAAATCCATGATACTTTCTAATTTTCATGCAAAGTACACGTACTTACGCATTTCCATAGAAGATCCTTGATACTTACACATTTCCACACCAAATCCATGATACTTGCACATTCCACAAAAAATCCATGATACTTGCACATTTCCAAAGAAAATCCAACATACTTGCACATTTCCATAGAAAATCCATGATGTTTACATGTTTCCATGCAAAAATACATGATACTTGCACATTTCCATGCAAAATACACTATACTTGCACATTTACATAGAAAATCCACCATACTTGCATATGTCCATAGAAAATCCCATGATGCTTGCACGTTTCCAAGCAAAATACGTGATAGTTGCACATTACAATATAAAATACATGATACTTACACATTTCCATGCAAAATACACGTACTTGCTCATTTGCATAGAAAATCTTGATACTTCCACATTTCCACGCCAAATCCACGGTACTTGCACATTCCATAGAAAATCCACATTACTTGCACATTTCCAGGAAAATCCATGATACTGGCACTTTTCCATTCAAAATACACGATGCTTGCACATTACCACATAAAAAATCCATGATACTTGCATATTTCCAATCAAAATACACGTTACTTGCATATATCCACGCCAAATCCACGATACTTGCACATTTCATAAAAATTACGCGTACTTGCATATTTCCAAAGAAGATCCTTGTTACTTGCACATTTCCATGCCGAATCCATGATACTTGCACATTCCACAGAAAATCCATGATATTTGCACATTTCCATAGAAAATCCAACATACTTGCACATTTCCATAAATAATCCATGATGCTTGCACGTTTCCATGCAAAAATACTTGATGATTGCACGTTTCCATGCAAAATACATGATACTTGCATATTTCCACACAAAATACACTATACTTGCACATTTCCATAGAAAATCCACCATATGAAGTGAACCGGGAAAGGTTGAACTGATTTAAATTTGGATCATGGAATTGATGGTATTTGGGATAAGTCCTTGACACAACGACAACCTGTGTGGAAGCACCTTGGAATCAATAAGCTCCTTGACACAATCACAACTTGTGTGAAAGCACCTTGGAATTACCTTAACACTTAGAAAATCTGCTTCTAAGCACCTTGGTATTTTGGGATATCCACAAGGATTGCTTAAGTCCTTGATAAATCCTAAACCTTAGAATTATCTTTCAAGAGTAACTCAACACAACACTTTAAAAGTGAAATATAATTGTATATTGATCAAAAGCTGAATTTCAAGTTACAATAGTCTTGGCTATTTATAGGACAAATAATGATTGAAAAATAAGATGAAAAGTTTTCCTCAAATAACTAAAAGGGTGGCGCCATTATTTACTAGATTCATTTGCATCATGAATCAATGTATCTTGAATAAATGCTTGGACTCTTGAAATCTTGATTCATGCATCTTGGTTCAATGTATTTTGCTTTTCCAAAACTTGACTTCTTCACTTCCAAAGCTAGAAAAAGTGGCACCATATTATCCTCCAATTTCAGCCAAGTTTTTGTCATTTATTTAACTAATATTGCCTAATAAAATATATAATATAATACCATAATAAGGGCCTTAATGCTGGGTCATTATTCAGGCAGCCCACAAGCATAAATAATGGACTTGGTTGTTTAACAATCTTCATCATTGGACTTGGACTCTTGCATTAATACTTGGGCTAATTTTTCCAAAGATGTGAGTCTCTTTTTACATTGAAGCCGAGTTTCAGGCCCAACCCAAAATGTTAACAGATAATGTGCAGGTAGTGGATCCGGATTCACATCAGACCCTCCCGGTTGCGAAGGATCTATCCTTAGATCATCAAGGTTGTCAAATGGGTGCTAATCAACCACATTGAAGGAGTTTAAAACGGCCCAGTTGGGTGGAATGTCAAGCTTTGTTGAGTTATTGTTGATTCACTCCAAAACTTGGACCGGGCCATCTCCACGTGGGTGTAGCTTGGTCCTGCGTTTTGTGGGAAACCATTCTTTGCGAGAATGCAACCATACCCAATCTCCGGGTTCAAAGATTATTTCTTTCCTGCCCTTGTTGCTTGTTTTTCATAGCGAGATGTTTGAGCCTCCACATTCTGCCTTGCCTTTGCATGCAATTCTCGTACCATTTCAGCTTTCTTTTCTCTCTCGAGACTCGTGTGCATACCTGGGGGAAGAGGAACGAGATCAATAGGGGTGAAAGGATTATAACCATAAACAATTTCAAATGCTGAGTGTTTAGTAGCAGAATGAGTAGCACGGTTGTAAGAAAATTCAACATATGGAAAACAAGACTCCCAATTCTTTAAGTTCTTTTGTACGACTGTGCGTAACAATTGACCCAATGTTCGGTTCACAACTTCTATTTGACCATCGGTTTGGGGATGGTAGGCGGTGGAGTACAACAAAGTAGTGCCTAATCGCATCCATAGAACATGCCAGAAATGGGTTACAAACTTTACATCACGATCATTGACAATTGATTTGGGGACACCATGTAGACACACAATTTCCGTGAAGAATAATTCAGCAATATGCGAAGAATCATTTGTTTTGTTACATGCGATAAAATGTGTAATCTTAGAAAAACGATCAACCACCACAAAAATAGAATCTTTACCCGTCCAAGAACGAGGTAAACCCAACACAAAGTCCATAGATAAGTCAACCCAGGGGAAGGAGGGAATAGGAAGGGGAGTGTACAAACCATGGGGATGTGACTTCGATTTCGCCTTATGACAAGTAATACATGACTCACAAATACGATTAACATCACGAACCATCCTTGGCAAATAAAAATGCGAATAATGTACGTCTAAGGTTTTAGCAATGCCAAAATGTCCCATAAGACCTCCGCCATGTGCTTCTCTCACCAAATACTCACGTATGGACCCTTGAGAAATGCATAATTTATTTTCTTTGAATAGAAATCCCTCGTGTCTATAGAACTTCTCACATGCTGAAAATTCAGTAGCTTTATACAACTCAGAAAAATCTATATCAGATGCGTACAACTCTTTAATGTGCTCAAAACCGAGTAGCTTGGTTTGCATGTGTGTGATTAGAATGTAGCGTCTAGATAAATCATCAGCAACGGTGTTCTCTTTTCCCTTTTTATACTTGATCACATACGGAAATGACTCAATGAATTCCATCCATCTAATGTGATGTAAGTGCAACTTAGATTGCCCTTTCAAGTATTTTAAGGACTCATGATCAGAATGAATGACGAATTCTTTAGGACACAGATAATGTTGCCACACACGTGACACTGAAGAAGTGCATATAATTCTTTATCATATATGGCATACTTTAAATTCGTGCCTTTCAACTTCTCACTAAAATATGAAAAAGGACGCCCCTCTTGTATTAAAACACCACCGATTCCTACCCCGGATGCATCGCAATCAATTTCAAACATTTTAGAACAATCAGGTAAAGCAAGTATAGGTGCATATATCAAACGAGATTTAAGAGTTTCGAATGCTTCCCTTTGAGCAGGACCCCAATGAAGACAACACTTTCCAAGCAAAAAGAACATTTTTTAAGATTAGCAAATATGTGTGCTTTTCGAAGTGTTTCCAAAACTGCCTTCATGTGTGACACATGTGATTTTAAATCATGGCTATAGATTAAAATGTCATCAAAGTAGACCACGACAAATTTTCCAATAAATTCTTGAATTACCTCATTCATTAACCTCATAAATGTGCTCGGGGCATTGGTAAGTCCAAAAGGCATAACAAGTCATTCATACAACCCAAATTTAGCCTTAAATGCTGTTTCCCACTCATCTACTTGACGAATTCGTACTTGGTGGTATCCACTCTTTAAGTCAATTTTTGTAAACAATTTGGCACCATGCAATTCATCTAACATGTCATCAAGGTGGGGAATAGGATAATGATACTTTACCGTGATTTGGTTGATCGCATGGAAGTCGGTTCACATTCTCCATTCACCATTCACCATTCTTCTTGGGCAAAACTATTACGGGACTGCGCATGGACTCATTTATTCTCGAATCTTTCCTTTTTCCATTAATTCCCAAACTTGACGCTGAATTTCCTTAGTTTTCTTAGGATTTGCCCTATAGGCCGGATGATATGGTAGAACCGCTCCCGGGATGAAATCAATCTGATGCTCCACTCCTCGTAATGGTGGTAAGCCACTTGGTTCTTCTTCTGGAAATACATCTTCAAATTCCTGTAAAAGAGATAGGAAACACTGAGAAGAGTTCCGGTAAGATCAGATATAAGCATAAAACAAGGAAATGGAGTAGAAAAATGCTTGGTGGGAACCGAATGGGGAAGCAATGGGGATGAATCCTTGTATATGAAAAGGAAAGGCGACTGAACAGTCATGTAACATCCTTTTTTGTCACGAATGTGTGAATCCACCTTGGAAATCTCGGTGGAGGCTTTGTTTTTTATAGATTCAGAATCCGTGCGTGCCTGAGTATTATTGTGCTTTGTTTCTCTTTTCTTAGCAAACTTGACCTGATCGGTATGAGCCTCTTGTGGTGTTAACGGGGCCAAGGTGATGCGCTTACTCTTATTCGTCGACAATATTTATTAGAGTAGCCATCATATGTGACACGTTTGTCAAACTGCCATGGGCGGGCAAGCGATATATGGGCGACATGCATAGGAACCATGTCGCAAAGAACTTTATCTTCATACTTTGATAGACTAAAGGTCAAATATGCCTGCTTAGTAACTTTAATAGAACCACAATCATTCAACCATTGAAATTTATAAGGTTGGGGATGTTTAATGGTGTGAATGCCCAGCTTTTTAACAACCTCATCACTGATTACATTCGTACAGATTCCCGAGTCAATAATCATCATGCATAATTTACCTCCAATAAGGCAACGAGTTTGGAAAATATTCTCACGTTGAACCTCATTATTGTCCAACTGTGTTCCAGCACTTAGGACCTTTTTTGCAACAAACATATCACCTTCATCAAATTGAATTCCTTGATCATCCTCTTCGTTATCTCTAACTGGTTCTTGTTCATCATATGATTGCTCATTTTTGTCTTCCGAAGCTGGATGATACATACCATATCCAGATGAAACATAAGCCCTTTTGTTAACACATTTGCTAGCCCTGTGTCCCATTCCTTCACACTTGTAAAAACGCATGGCATTGTCAGAAGAAACTACAGTTTACCCTTGTCAGATTCCTTAGCTCTTAGGGCATGGTTAGATCGATTATTTGAAAATTAGGGAGGGGTATATTTAACAACAGAGTTTTTAGAAGGAAACTTACCTCTGTTGCCTTTGGATTGGAAAGATGTAGACTTAGATGGTGTGGTACCTAAACAGCTCTTCGAAAATTGCGACTTTCTTTTCTTGAGTTGCTTCTCCTTAGTTATGGCCGCATGTACCATCTTATTGTAGGTTGTGCAATTCATCATTTCAACGGGTTCAGCTATCTCAGCTCGTAATACTCCTAAGAATCTGGCCATGGATTGTTCCTCAGACTCTTCGGTATCCATTCGGATTAAGGCCATTTCCAATTCATCTTGATATGCTTGGACAGATTTTTCACCTTGTTGTACGGTTTGTAAATTCCTTACTTGATCTCGCCGATATGATTCGGGGATCCACTTATGGTGCATTTCATCCTTAAGGACCTCCCAAGTAGAAATCACTTGTTGCCTCAATTTCCTGCGCTTTTCATTAGTTTTGTGGAACCATAGAATAGGTCGTTCCTCAAATTCACTAGTAGCAAGATCAAATTTGGTACGTTCAGAATAAGTATGACAATTAAAAATTTGTTCAACTTTAACTACCCAAGCAAAATATTCATTGGGAGTAGAGTTACCTTTAAATGCCGGAATTTTTTGTTTAATATCTCAGAGTTTCCCATGGTGCTTCAACAGTCTCCTCTTCGTTATCTTCGATCTCATCATCTTGCTCGGAGTATTCTTCAGGTGGATTTTCAACCCAGTTTCATTGGCCACCTCATGGGATTCGTAGCTTCTTAAATTGTTCAGCTATCTCATCGGCCACAGCTTGTTGTATGCGTTCAACATGTTGTTCATACATGGTTTTGAGAGCTTGTGCCTAAGCTTAGAGCCTTATTTCTAAATCTTCAATTGGATTCCCAGACATTTTGTTCTCTCAAAGAGTGTGTTTGTATTGCTCAAAGTCAGAGAATTAAAGTAGGACAAGATCAAAGTGTTCAACAATCCTCGCGTTATTCCAAAGTACAAGAACTTAGATACAACAATCCAAGAGTATTGTAAACCAATGGTGCAAACACAAAGTCATGAAGTGTGTTGGAAAAAAAAGGGTGGGAGAAAGAGCTTTGGATGCTCGTGCGGAACATATTGTTCTTCAATTACACACGATTTTCTTGTGCACCCTTATCGACCAAAACGAGAAATAAGGCACGACGGCGCAAAAGGAAAGCAAAACAGACACTAGAATGCCCTTGTACAATAAATAAAAAATCACACTAATAAGTTCTCTGTGGGTACGAAAAAAGTACGAAATTTTTTTTGATAATTTTCTTTGAAGTAACGATGTGATATCGACCAGAAAAATAAAGAAGACATGTCGGCGCAAATGGCATGCCAAACGGACATCCGAATGGCCTTGTACAATGAATCAAAAATCACACCGTTAAGTACTCTATGGGTATCAAAAATTATGAAAAAAGGTTTTGTAATTTTCTTGGAAGTAACGATGTGATATCGACCAGAAAGTTAAATAAGACACGTCGGTGCAAACGGCAGGCAAAACGGACACCCGAATGGCCGTGTACATGGAATAAAAAATCACACCGTTAAGTACTCTATGGGTATGAAAAAGTATGAAAAATAAGGTTGTGATTTTCTTCGAAGTAACGATGTGATATCGACTAGAACGTTAAAATAAGGCACGGCGGCACAAACGGCATGCGAAACGGACACCCGAATGACCTTGTACAAAGAATCTAAAATCACACCGTTAAGTACTCTTTGGGTTAAAAAAAATGAAAAAAATTATGTCATTTTCTTTGAAATAACAATGTGATATCGACCAGAACTTAAATAAGGCATGTCAGCGCAAACGGCAAGGAAAACGGACAACCGAATGGCCTTGTACAAGGAATTAAAAATCAGAATGTTAAGTACTCTATGGGTTCAAAAAAAAGTACGAAAAAAATGATTTTACTTTTCTTTGAAGTAACAATGTGATATCAACCGGATTGTTAAGTAAGGCATGTCGGCGCAAACAGCATGCGAGACGGACACCAGAATGCCCATGAACAAGGAATTAAAAATCACACCATCATGTACTCTGTGGGTACAAAAAAGCACAATTTTTTTTAATGTAACGATGTGAACAATGAATCAAAAATCACACAGTTAAGTACTATATAGGTATGGGAAAAGTACAAAATAAAAGGTTGTAATTTTCTTTGAAGTAACGATGTTATATTGACCAGAACATTAAATAAGGCATGGCGGCGCAAACGGCATGCGAAACAGACACCCGAATGGCCTTGTACAAGGAATCAAAAATCACACTATTAAGTAATCGGTGGGTATAAAAAAAGTATGGAAAAATAGATTTTAATTTTTTTTGAATTACTGATGTGATATCGACCAGAACGAAAAATAAGGCAAAGCGGCGCAAACGGCAAGCAAAACGGAGACAAGAATGGCCTTGTACAAGGTATAAAAAATTGCACCGTTAAGTACTCTGTGGGTACAAAAAAAAGTACGAAAAAAGGTTTGTAATTATCTTTGAAGTAACGATATGATATCGACCCGAACGATCAATAAGGCACAGCGGTGCAAACGGCAGGCAAAACGGACACTAGAATGCCCTTGTACAAATAATCAAAAATCCCACTGTGGGAACAAAAAAGTATGAAAAAAAAGGTCTGTAATTTCTTTGAAGTAACGATGTGATATCGACCAGAAAGTTAAATAAGACACGTCGGTGAAAACGGCATGCAAAGCGTACACCTGAATGGCCTTATACAAGGAATCAAAAATCACAGCGTTAAGTAATCTATGGGTATGAAAAAAGTACGAAAAATAAGGTTGTGATTTTCTTCGATGTAATGATATGATATCGACCAGAACGTTAAATTAGGCACGGCGGCGCAAACGGCATGCAACGCGGACACCCGAATGGTTTTGTACAAGGAATCAAAAATCACACCGTTAAGTACTCTGTGGGTAAAAAAATGCAAAAAAGTTCGTAATTTTCTTCAAAGGAACAATGTTATATCAACCAGAACGTTAAATAAGGCACGTGGGCGTAAACGGCATGCGAAATGGATACCCGAATGGCCAAGTATAAGGAATCAAAAATCACACTACTAAGTACTTTGTTGGTATGAAAAAACTATGAAAAATAAGGTTGTGATTTTCTTCGAAGTGATGATGTGATATCGACCAGAACATTAAATAAGGCACGGCTGCGCAAACGTTAAGCGAAACGGACACCGGAATCGCCTTGTACAAGGAATCAAACATCACACAATTAAGTAATTGGTGGGTACAAAAAAAGTACGAAAAAGAGTTTGTAATTTTCGTTGAAATACTGATGTGATATCGACCAGAACGACAAATAGGGCACGGCGGCACAAACGGCAAGCAAAACGGACATCACAATGGCCTTGTACAAGGAATAAAAAATCACACTGTTAAGTAGTCTTTGGGTACAACACAAGTACAAAAAAAGGTTTGTAATTTTCTTGGAAGTAACAATGTGATATCGACCAGATTGTTAAATAAGGCACGATTGGGCAAACGGCATGCGAAACGGACACCCGAATGGCCTTGTACAAGAAATCAAAAATCACACCGTCAAGTAATAGGTGGGTACAAAAAAGTACGAATTTTGTTTTGTAATTTTCTTTGAAGTACTGATGTGATATCTACCAAAATGATAAATAAGGCACGGCGGCGCAAACGGCAAGCAAAACGGAGACCAGAATGGCCTTCTACAAGGTATAGAAAATCACACCGTTAAGTACTTTGTGGGTTCAAAAAAAAGTACAAAAAATAGGTTTGAAATTTTATTTGAAGTAACGATGTGATATCGACCAGAAAGTTAAATAAGACACGTCGGCGCAAACGGCATGCAAAACGGTCACTCGAATGGCCTTGTACAAGGAATCAAACATCACACCTTTATGTGCTCTATGGGTATGAAAAAAGAACGAAAAAAAAGGTTTGTAATTTTCTTAGAAGTAACAATGTGATATCGACCAGAAAGTTAAATAAGACACGTCGGCGCAAAATGGCATGCAAAACGGACTCCCGAATGGCCCTGTACAATGAATCAAAAATCACACCGTTAAGTTCTTTATGGGTAGGAAAAAAGGTACAAAAAATAAGGTTGTGATTTTCTTCGAAGTAACGATGTGATATCAACCAAAACGTTAAATAAGGTATATCGGCGCAAACGGCATGCGAAACGGACACCCGAATGGCCTTGTACAAGGAATAAAAAATCACACTGTTAAGTACTCTGTGGGTATAAAAAATATAAAAAAAAGTTTTTAATTTTATTCGGAGTAACAATGTGATATCGACCAGAACGTTAAGTACGCGTCGGTGCAAACGGCATACGAAACGGACCCCCGAATGGCCTTGTATAAGGAATCAAAAATCACTGTAAAGTACTTTGTGGGTATGAAATATTAGGTTGTGATTTTCTTCGAAGTAATGATGTGATATCGACCAGAACGTTAAATAAGGCACGGCGGCGCAAACGGCAAGCGAAACGGACACCAGAATTGCCTTATACATGGAATCAAAAATCACACCATTAAGTAATCGGTGGGTACAAAAAATGTACGAAAAACAAGTTTGTAATTTTTTTTGAAGTACTGATGTGATATCGACCAGAACGATAAGTAAGGCACGACGGCGCAAACGGCAAGCAAAACGGACATCAGAATGGCCTTTTACAAGGAATCAAAAATCACACCGTTAAGTTCTCTATGTGTACAAAAAAAGTATGAAAAAAAGGTTTGTAATTTTCTTTGAAGTAACGATATGATATCGACCAGATTGTTAAATAAGGCACGTCGGTGCAATCGGCATGCGAAACTGATACCAGAATGGCTTGGTACAAGGAATCAAAAATCACACCATTAAGTACTCTGTGTGTACAAAATAAAGTACAAAAAAAAGTTTTTAATTGTGTTTAAAGTAACGATGTGATATCGACCAGAACAATAAATAACGCACGGCGGCATAAAAACCATGCAAAACGGACCTACAAATTCCCTTGTAAAAGGAATAAAAAATCACACCGTTAAGTACTATATAGGTATGGAAAAAGTAGGAAATAAAAGGTTGTAATTTTATTCAAAGTAACGATGTGATATAGATAGGAATGTTAAATATGGAACGGCGGCGCCAGTGGCCTGCAAAACGGACACCTGAATGGCCTTGTACAAGGAATCAAAACAGACACTAGAATTGCCTTATACAAGGAATAAAAAATACACCGTTTAGTACTCTGTGGGTACGAAAAAAGGACAAAAAAAGTTTTTAATTTTGTTTGAAATAACGATGTGATATCGACCAGAACGAAAAATAAGGAACATCGTCATAAAAAACATGAGAAACGGATAGATGAATTGCCTTGTACAAGGAATCAAAATTAACACTGTTAAGTACTCTGTGGGTAAGAAGAAATTACGAAAAATGTCGTAATTTTATTTGAAGTAACGATATGATAACGACCAGAATGTTAAATAAGGCACGGCGGCGCAAACGACATGCGAAATGGACACCCGAATGGCCTTGTACAAGGAATAAAAAATCACACCATTTAGTAATCGGTGGGTACAAAAAAAGTACGAAAATAAAGTTTGTAATTTTCTTTGAAGTTCTGATGTGATATCGACTAGAACGATAAATAAGGCACAGCGGCGCAAATGACAAGCAAAATGGTGACTAGAATGGCCTTGTACAAGGTATAAAAATCACACTTTTACGTACTTTGTGGGTACTAATAAAAGTATGAAAAAAAAGGTTTGTAATTATCTTTGAAGTAACGATGTGATATCGACCAAAAGGATAAATAAGGCACGGCGGCGCAAACGGCAAGCAAAACGGACACTAGAATGCCCTTGTACAAGGAATCAAAAATCACACTGTTAAGTACTCTGTGGGTACAAAAAAAATACGAAAAAAGGGTTTTAACTTTTTTTGGAGTAACGATGTGATATCGACGAGAACGTTAAATAAGGCACGGCGGCGCAAACGGCATGCGAAACGGACACCTGATTCCCTTGTACAAGGAATCCAAAATCACACCGTTAAGTACTCTATGGGTAAAAAAATATGAAATAAAGTTTGTAATTTTCTTCGAAATAACAAAGTGATATCAACCAGAAAGTAAAATAAGGCACGTCAGCGCAAACGGAATGTGAAACGGACACCCGAATGGCCTTGTACAAGGAATCAAAAATCACACCGTTAAGTACTTTGTGGGTATGAATAAAGTATGAAAAATGAGGTAGTGATTTTCATCGAAGTAACGATATGATATCGACCAGAACGTTAAATAATGTACGGCGGCGCACACGGCAAGCAAAACGGACACCAGAATGGCCTTGTACAAGGAATCAAAAATCACATCATTAAGTAATCGATGGGTGGGTACAAAAAAGTACGATTTTTTTTGTAATTTTCTTTAAAGTAACGATGTGATATCGACTAAAACAATAAATAAGGCACGACGGCGTAAAAAACATGCAAAACGGACACACAAATTCCCTTGTACAATGAATCAAAAATCACACCGTTAAGTACTCTATGGGTATAAGAAAAGTGTTAAAAATAAGGTTGTGATTTTCTTCGAAGTAACAATGTGATATCGACCAGAACGTTAAATAAGGCACGGCGGCGCAAACGGCACGCGAAACGGACTCCCGAATGGCCTTGTACAAGGAATCAAAATTCACACCGTTAAGTACTCTATGGGGAAAAAAATGAAAAAACGTTTGTAATTTTCTTCTAAGTAACATTGTGATATCGACCAGAACTTTAATTAAGGCACGTCGGCGCAAACGGCATGCGAAACGGACCCCCGAATGGCCTTGTACAAATAATCAAAAATCACACCGTGAAGTACTATGTGGGTATGAAAAATGTACAAAAAATAAGGTTGTGATTTTCTTCGATGTAATGATATGATATCGACCAGAACTTTAAATAAGGCATGACGGCGCAAACGAAATGCGAAACGGTCACCTAAATGTCCTTGTACAATGAATCAAAAATCACACCGTTAAGTACTCTTTCGGTATAAAAATATGAAAAAATGTTTGAAATTTTCTTTGAAGTAACAATGTGATATCGACCAGAATGTTAAATAAGGCACGGTAGCGCAAACGGCAAGCAAAACGGACACCTTAATGCCCTTGTACAAGGAATCAAAAATCACACTATTAAGTACTCTGTGGGTACAAAAAAAGTACAAAAAAAGGGTTTGTAATTTTCTTTGATGTAACAATGTGATATCGGCCGGATTGTTGAATAAGGCACGTCGGCGCAAACGGCATGCGAGACGGACACCAGAATGTCCATGTACAAGGAATTAAAAATCACGCCATTATGTACTCTATGGGTACAAAAGAAAGTACAAAAAAAAGTTTTTAATTTTTTTTGAAGTAACGCTGTGATATCGACCAGAACAATAAATGAGGCACGGAGGCGCAAAAAAATGCAAAACGGACACACAAAGTCTCTTTTACAAGGAATCAAAAATCACACCGTTAAGTACTATATAGGTATGGGAAAAGTACAAAATAAAAGGTTGTAATTTTCTTCGAAGTAATGATGTGATATCGGCCAGAACGTTAAATAAGGCACGGTGGAACAAACGGCATGCAAAACGGAATCCTGAATGGCCTTGTACAAGGAATCAAAAATCACACCGTTAATTACCTATTGGTACGAAAAAGTATGAAAAATAAGGTTGTGATTTTCTTTGGAGTAATTATGTGATATCGATCTGATGTGATCCAATTCAAGAAGAATGAGGACGCACCAGTTATCCAAGAAGCAAGAAGATCAGTCGAAGATAGAAGCCAATGCGCATTGTTTATGTCCAATTAGGTCTATTGGGCCTATTGGGTTTGATTTAATTTATTTCCGTTCGTTTATGATGTTTTTAGTAGAAAAAGGCCAAAAGCCCATTAGGGGAGTTGCCTATATGGTAGTATGTTGGGTCAAGTGTTTATTTTCAGCAAATAAAAGCCATTTGGGCTTATTATAGTCAAGTTAGGCCCACTAGGAAATAAAGTGGCGAAAATTATTAAGTAATTTATCCCACATTGCTTAGAAGTTAGTTAGTCTTCTATTTTGTAGCCTATATAAAGGCATTCTACTTGTAATATTATGGACAATGAATTATGAAAATCATTATTATTATATTGAGAGAAGTTTCTCTTCTTTAAGTCGAGTCGGCTTAAAAACAATCACTTGCGAGTGAGTTTTCTCTTCGTCGTAGAGAATACACTCCTTAAGAAAGAATCATCGTGTTGAGCAAACGTTGTGTGTTCTTAGCTTTGAGCCTAGGTCGGAGACTCTAGGACTAGGTTTTCATAGCTCGTCATTGATCCCTTAGCCATTTCCTGGGCACGTATCGCATCAGTTGGTAGTAGAGCTCAGCGACTAAAGTATCAAATATCCCCGTTTTAATTTTCTTGTTTAATTTTCGTTCTTATTCCCAAAAAATTTGTTAATTGATTTCCTTTAATTTCGTCCCCTCGCCAGACAAAATCTTCAAATCTTCATCTATCCTACCTGGAAAATTTGAAGATCTTCAAATCTTCAAAGCTTCATCCCAAGAACCCTAATTTTTTTCCAGACCCGTTTGTTTATCAGGTCGTTCCCTAACCAACCAACCTCCAAAATTACTGAAATTTTTACCACATCTCAAACACATCTCGATCTACAATTTTCGTCTTTACACCCAATCCAAATTGGACGCTTATATGGCCTAAAACTGCTTATTACGTCCAAACATTCTGTCCATAAAAACTGCAGCTGTAAATCATCGTTCGAATTCGTTTTCAGTGTGTTAAACGACTCGAAATTGCCTGACATTTGGTGACCATTTAGGAAAGATTGCAATCTACACCTTTTATCTTTTGAGGTTTTCCAAATTCGCTTTATTTTTATCGCAATCGGCACCGTAAGTCACTGATATCAATCTGGAGAAATTTGACAGATTGCACCAGTTTCTGGAAAACAATTGTTCGATCGACTTCTAGACCTCCAAAAAATCTGAATTTTTTATATTCTCTAGGAAATCATCTTTTCTACAACTTTAGAATTTTGAGGTTTTCCAGATTCGACATAGGTTGATCACAATCTGCGTGAAAAGTCACGGTTTAAATTCTGGAAGTTCTGACAGCATCATATTTAGCGTTGCTCATTGTTGTGATTCGTTCTTTGGTTAATATCTATATATGAGTGAGTGCAACACGAGATTTTTGAGGATTTGAATGTTTTGGTCATGGATTACAACATATTTTATTCACATTGTCTCATTCGGGAGAAGGAATATGAGTTCTGCATTGATCACAGTGAAGATGAGAATTTAGTTAGTGTTGCGGTGGTTAAGGAGTTGAACTTGCCGACGGAAAGACATGATTATCCTCATTACTTTGTTGAGGGAATTAATAAGTTTTGGGTTACAAGGCAAGCATGGATTCCTTTGACTGTTTGAGGCCATCGGTCTAAAATATTATGTGATGTGGTTCCACTACAAAGTGAGCATTTAATATTAGCAAAGCCATGGTTACAAATGTACAAGGTACGTCATAATTCATCACGCACTCGGTATTCTTTTTATGATTATGGCATGAAGTACGTCCTTGAATCACGAACTTCTACACAAGAGTGGGTAAGAAAAAAGTATGGAAATGGTCGTAATTTTCTTCGAAGTAACGATGTTATATCGACCAAAACATTAAGGCACGGCGGCGCAAATAGCATGCGAAACAGACACCCGAATGGCCTTGTACAAGGAATCAAAAATCACACCGTTAAGTAATCGGTGGGTACAAAAAAAGTACGAAAAAAAGTTTGTAATTTTCTTTGAAATACTGATGTGATATCGACCAGAACGATAAATAAGGCACGGCGGCGCAAACGGCAAGAAAAACGGAGACCAGAATGGCCTTGTACAAGGTATCAAAAATCACACCGTTAAGTACTGTGTGGGTACAAAAAAGTACGAAAAAAGGTTTGTAATTATCTTTGAAGTAACGATGTGATATCGACCACAACGATAAATAAGGCACGGCGGTGCAAACGGCAGGCAAAACGGACACTAGAATGCCCTTGTACAAGTAATCAAAAATCACACTGTGGGTACAAAAAATGTATGAAAAAAGGTCTGTAATTTCGTTGAAGTAACGATGTGATATCGACCAGAAAGTTAAATAAGACACGTCGGTGCAAACGGCATGCAAAACAGACACCCGAATGGCCTTGTACAAGGAATCAAAAATCACACTGTTAAGTAATCTATGGGTATGAAAAAAGTATGAAAAATAAGGTTGTGATTTTCTTCGACGTAACAATGTGATAACGACCAGAACTTTTAACAATGCACGGCGGCGCAAACGGCATGCGAAACGGACACCCGACAGGCCTTGTACAACGAATCAAAAATCACACCGTTAAGTACTCTGTGGGTAAAAAAAAGGGAAAAACTGTTTGTAATTTTCTTTGAAGCAACAATGTGATATCAACCAGAACGTTAAATAAGGCACGTGGGCGTAAACGGCATGCGAAACGGATACCAGAATGGCCATGTATAAGGAAACAAAAATCACACTATTAAGTACTTTGTAGGTATGAAAAAACTATGAAAAATAAGGTTGTGATTTTCTTTGAAGTGATGATGTGATATCGACCAGAACGTTAAATAAGGCACGGATGCACAAACGTTAAGAGAAACGGACACCGCAATCGCCTTGTACAAGGAATCAAACATCACACCATTAAGTAATCGGTTGGTACAAAAAAATTACGAAAAAAAGTTTGTAATTTTCTTTGAAATAATGATGTGATAACGACCAGAACGATAAATAGGGCACGGCGGCACAAACGGCAAGCAAAACGGACATCATAGTGGCCTTGTACAAGGAATCTAAAATCACACCGTTAAGTAGTCTTTGAGTACAAAACAAGTACAAAAAAAGGTTTGTAATTTTCTTGGAAGTAACGATGTGATATCGACCAGATTGTTAAGTAAGGCACGGCAGGGCAAACGGCTTACGAAACGGACACCCGAATGGCCTTGTACATGGAATCAAAAATCACACCGTTAAGTAATAGGTGGGTACAAAAAAATACGAAAAAAAGTTTGTAATTTTTTTTGAAGTACTGATGTGATATCTACCAGAATGATAAATAAGGCACGGCGGCGCAAACGGCAAGCAAAACGGAGACCAGAATGGTCTTCTACAAGGTATCAAAAATCACACCGTTAAATACTCTGTGGGTACAAAAAAAAATACGAAAAAAAAGGTTTGAAATTTTATTTGATGTAACGCTGTGATATAGACCAGAAAGTTAAATAAGACACGTCGGCACAAACGGAATGCAAAACGGACACCTGAATGGCCTTGTACAAGGAATCAAAAATCAAACCTTTATGACTCTATGGGTATGAAAAAAGAATGAAAAAAAAGGTTTGTAATTTTCTTAGAAGTAACAATGTGATATCGACCAGAAAGTTAAATAAGACACGTCAGCGCAAACGGCATGCATAACGGACTCCCGAATGTCCCTGTACAAGGAATCAAAAATCACACCGTTAAGTACTTTATGGGTATGAAAAATGTACAAAAAAATAAGCTTGTGATTTTCTTCGAAGTAACGATGTGATATCGACCAAAACGTTAAATAAGGCATAGCGGCGCAAACGGCATGCGAAACGGACCCCCGAATGGCCTTGTATAAGGAATCAAAAATCACACTGTTAAGTACTTTGTGGGTATGAAAAAAGTATGAACTATAAGGTTGTGATTTTCTTCGAAGTAATGATGTGATATCGACCAGAACGTTAAATAAGGCACGGCGGCGCAAACGGAAAGCGAAACGAACACCAGAATCGCATTGTACAAGGAATCAAAAATCACACCATTAAGTAATCGGTGGGTACAAAAAAAAGTATGAAAAAAAAGTTTGTAATTTTCTTTGAAGTACTGATGTGATATCGACCAGAACGACAAATAACGCCTGGCGGCGCAAACGGCAAGCAAAACGGTTATCAGAATGGCCTTTTACAGGGAATCAAAAATCACACCGTTAAGTACTCTACGTGTACAAAAAAAATGTATGAAAAAAAAGGTTTGTAATTTTCTTTGAAGTAACGATATGACATCGACCAGATTGTTATATAAGGTACGTCGTTGCAATCGGCATGCGAAACTGATTCCAGAATGGCCTTGTACAAGGAATCAAAAATCACAGCATTAAGTACTCTGTGTGTACAAAAAAAGTACAAAAAAGGTTTTTAATTGTGTTTAAAGTAACGATGTGATATCGACCAGAACAATAAATAACGCACGGTGGCATAAAAAACATGCAAAACGGACACACAAATTCCCTTGTAAAAGGAATCAAAAATCACACCGTTAAGTACTATATAGGTATGGAAAAAGTACAAAATAAAAGGTTGTAATTTTATTCAAAGTAACGATGTGATATCGACAAGAACGTTAAATATGGAACGGCAGCGCCAACGGCCTGCAAAACGGACACCTGAATGGCCTTGTACAAGGAATCAAAACGGACACTAGAATTGCCTTATACCAGGAATAAAAAATACACCGTTAAGTACTCTATGGGTACGAAAAAAGTACAAAAAAAGTTTTTAAATTTGTTTGAAATAATGATGTGATATCGACCAGAACGAAAAATAAGGTACATCGTCGTAAAAAACATGAGAAACGGACAGAAGAATTGCCTTGTACAAGGATTCAAAAATCACACCGTTAAGTACTCTGTGGGTAAGAAAAAAGGAAGAAAAAGGTCATAATTTCTTTGAAGTAACGATATGATATCGACCAAAACGTTAAATACGGCATGGCGGCGCAAACAGCATGCGAAACGGACACCTGAATGGCCTTGTACAAGGAATAAAAAATCACGCCGTTAAGTAATCGGTGGGTATAAAAAAAGTATGAAAATAAAGTTTGTAATTTTCTTTGAAGTTCTGATGTGATATCGACTAGAACGATAAATAAGGCACGGCGGCGCAAACGACAAGCAAAACGGAGACCAGAATGGCCTTGTACAAGGTAAAAATCACACGGTTACGTACTTTATGGGTACTAAAAAAGTACGATTAAAGGTTTGTAATTATCTTTGTAGTAACGATGTGATATCGACCAAAATGATAAATAAGGCACGACAGCGCAAACGGCAAGCAAAACAGACACTAGAATGCCCTTGTACAAGGAATCAAAAATCACACTGATAAGTACTCAGTGGGTATAAAAGAAGTACGAAAAAAAGGGTTTTAACTTTTTTTTTGAAGTAACGAAGTGATATCGATCATAAAGTTAAATAAGACACGTCGGCGCAAACGGCATGCAAAACGGACACACCCGAATGGCCGTGTACAGGGAATCTAAAATCACACCGTTAAGTACTATATAGGTATAAAAAAGGTACGAAAAAAAGATTGTAATTTTCATTGAAGTAATGATGTGATAACGACTAGAAAGTTAAATAAGACACGTCGGCACAAACGGCATGAAAAACGGACACCCGAATGGCCTTGTACAAGGAATCAAAAATCATATCGTTAAGTACTCTGTGGGTAAAAAAATATGAAAACAAGTTTGTAATTTTCTTTGAATTAACAATGTGATATTGACCAGAATGTTAAATAAGGCACGTCGGCGCAAACTGCATGCGAAACGGACACCAGAATGGCCTTGTACAAGGAATCAAAAATCACACCGTAAGTACTTTTTGTGGGTATGAAAAAACTTCGAAAAATAGGTTGTGATTTTCTTCGTAATAACGATGTGATATCGACCTTAAATAAGGCACGGAGGCACAAACGGCAAGCGAAACGCACACCCGAATGGCCTTGTACTAGGAATCAAAAATCACACCATTAAGTAATCGGTGGGTACAAAAATAGTAAGAAAAAAAGTTGTAATTTTCTTTGAAGTACTGATGTGATATCGACCAGAACGATAAATAAGGCACGGTGGAGAAAACGACAATCAAAACGGACATCAGAATGGCCTAATCACAACGTTACGTACTCTGTGGGTATAAAAAAAGTACGGTTGTGATTTTCTTCGAAGTAACTATATGATATCGATCAGGAAGTTAAATAAGTCACGGCGGCGCAAATGGCATGCGAAATAGACACCCGAATGGCCATGTACAAGGAATCAAAATTCACACCATTAGTACTCTTTGGGTACAAAAAAGTATGAAATTTTTTTTGTAATTTTCTTGGAAGTAATGATGTGATATCGACCAGAACTTTAAATAAGGCACGTCGGCGCAAACGACATGCCAAACAGACACCAGAATGGCGTTGTACAAGGAATAAAAAATCACACCATTAAGTACTATGTGGGTATGAAAAAAGTACAAAAAAAGTTTTAAATTTTGTTTGAAATAACGATGTGATACCGACCAGAATGATAAATAAGTTACGGCGGCACAAAAAACATGCGAAACGGACACAAGAATTGCCTTGTACAAGGAATCAAAAATCACACCGTTAAGTACGGTGTGGGTAAGGAAAAAGTTTGAAAAAAAGTCATAATTTTTGTGACTTCCCGCTCCCGGACACCGAGCCCTTATCCGGAAACGAACGCCCGGCACGTATAATATTAAATATAATCTAATATTATACATAAGCCTTACGTTATATATCATAAACACAATGCGGAAACGAAACGACTCGGGGAAATAAATTCCAAAGACCAACTAAACCAGATTCAATGCTGCACTAAAATCCAAAAGAAAATGGAAATGAAACGTCTTACATCAATTCCAAAACAAAGGAAGCCAAACGATCTAGTCTTACAACAAAGGCCACTAAACGAGCCAAACCCAAAAAGAAACAACATTCAAAATGAATTGACAACATAGTTTTAAGTCAAAAACTGAAATAAAGAAAGTCTTCAAAAACAACTTCATATAAAATCTTCAAAATTCCTCATCGTATTCATCATCTCCATAAACCTGTTCATCTTCTCAAACAAAGCATATAACGGGTAAGTACAAACGTACTTAGTAGCGAGTAGAAGCTATTGAAATCATGCGTTTTATAATGGAAGCAAGTAAACCTCATCTTATTAATAAACCGTTTAAACATGATCTTACATCTAACTATCACATTATATTCATAGTATAACATGAGGTCCCTAGGGTTACTAGTTTAGCTTATCTTTGTTACATCATGTTTACGAGGGCACTACACTTAGTGGGATATGCACTAAGCCAAAAGTTGCAACCCTATAGAGATAAATCCCTAGCGGTCCCGAGACAATCAATCACTTTAACTGGCTAGCACTAGAAGCTGTCCAGTGAATGACTATTTCATTCGTGAGGTTGTCCGGCGGTATGATCACTACTTTAACTTGCTTTGTCTAGAATCCGGCAGTGACCACCACCACTTTATCTGGCCAACCAACACATTGCCGATGTTGTACTGTTCCTATTCAAGCTCTCATGATGCTTAATCTTTTATCTAGTCAAATACGTTTATTAAGCGGTTAACTAGCCACCTAGTTTCATTCAGTACAAAATCTCCCTACTCCCTCTTCTTAGACTTCTAGACTCAATCTAGCAATTACACAGACATTGATGAATACTAATTCACCAAAGCACAAGGCCACTCCTACTATTCCGACGGTCCCGAACTTCAATTCCTTTAAGAATACATTCGTGCGTAACCAAACGCATCGGAAGATTATTCATGGCTTTGTCATGTTCATTAGGGGTTATAACATCAAAAGGTAACATTTAGAACTCACCTCATGGCTTAAGACACATTATAAAGGAAAGCAGAACTATCCGGACGGACAAAAAGATATCCGGACGGACAGTTAAGTATCCGGACGGATGAATTGACCCAACCCGACGGCTATATCTCTGTTTTACTCTCTGCCCAGTTAGTGAAATATCCGTACGGATAATGGTTCTATCCGTACGGACAGGGTCCGACTGCATCAGAAAAACCAGATTTCTGCCCTAAAATCAACACCTAACGATTTCTAAACGATTCTACTCCAAGCCACTTCATTCTAAACTCAGAAAAGATGCAGTAAGAACACAGGAAATACATCATAAAACAACAATCCTTCAATACGAAAACCCCGTTACCTTTTAAAAGCGAGCAACAACGATCCAACTCCAACAAAAACCTAGCTCTCAACTCAACCTTCTCCAAACTTGGAGAAACTTCCACACAATCCTTGCATCACGTGGAGTCTTTTCTCCTTGAGATGTCTGCACAATCGAGCAATGGTTAGCCTTCGATTATCGAAAGTCTCCTTTTTCTCCAAAGAGATGAAAGTGGCGCCTCTTGCCAATTTCTCTGATGCTAAACGCAAAACTGAAAATCTGATTAGGTTATTAGGAGTATTTCCTTTTTAATAACTCCCAATAATTAATCAATTTCCTTAAATGTCCTTTTATTTCCAAAATTAAAATAAATATAATATTCTGATTTCCGTTAAATGACTGAAATGCCCTTTTTAAAAAATCAGGATATTACATTCCTCCCCCCTTAAGAGGAGTTTCGTCCTCGAAACTTGAACGTACCTGGAAGATCTATAAACTCTGGAAACTCAACTGTCATCACATCTTCCTCTTCCCATGTCGCTTCACTTGGTGAATGATTGCTCCATTGCACCAAGACCAAAGGGATTATCCTTCTCTTGACTACCTTCTCCTTCCTATCCAGAATCTTAACCGGCTTCTCAACATAAGATAGATTATCTTGAAGCAATTCCGGATCAAACTGAGATTCCACATCCGTAGAAGATAGACACTTCTTAAGCATGGATACATGGAAGACATTATGTACCCTGAACATCGATTCCGATGTCGAAGTCCATATGCTAACTTTCCAATCCTTTCGATGATGTCAAAAGGCCCCACATATCTCGGACTCAGTTTCCCTTTCTGCCCAAACCTCTTAACACCTTTCATCGGAGAAGCTCGTAGATACACTTTGTCCCCAACTGCAAACTCTAACGGTCTTCTTCTGATATCTACCCAACTCTTCTGTCGGTCTTGAGCGGCTTTAAGATTCTTTTGTATCAGCTCAACTTTCTCTTTAGCCTGCTTAACTAACTCCGTCCCTGACAACTGCTTTTCCCCAACTTCATCCTAATAAAGTGGAGTCCGGCATTTCCTACCGTACAATGCTTCAAACGGTGGCATCCCCAAACTAGCATGATAACTGTTATTATAAGCGAACTCTGCCACTGAGAGGTAATCATCCCATGATCCCCCTACTTCAAGAACACAAGCTTTAAGCATGTCCTCGAGAGTCTGAATCGTCCTCTCGGATTGACCGTCTGTCTGCGGGTGAAAGGCTGTACTCAAGTCCGTCTTTGTTCCAAAAGCCTTTTGCAATCCTTTCCAGAAGTGACTTATGAATCTACTATCCCTGTCGGATACGATAGATAAAGGCACACCATGAATTCTCACTATATTATCCAAATACAGTTGAGTGAACTTCTTAATAGGCATGTTAACCTTACATGGCAAGAAATGGGCTGATTTCATGAGTCTGTCAACAATCACCCAAATCATGTCATGGCCACTCTTCGTACGCGGTAAACCGGTGATGAAGTCCATTATGATGTTCTCCCATTTCCATTCCGGTACCTCCAAAGGCTTCAACAAACCTCCTGGCCTTCTGTGCTCTTCTTTAACTCTCTGGCATGTATCACACTTTGCCACAAACTCTGCAATATCCAACTTCATGCCAGGCCACCAATACCTCTCTTTGAGATCTCTGTACATCTTGGTAGATCCTGGATGAACCGCAAAGGCAATCTTATGGGCTTCATCCATGACTTGCTGCCTTAGTCCATCAACATCAGGCACACACAAACGATTACCATACCAAAGATGTCCACTCTTATCCAATCGATAACCCATCATCGTTTCTCTCGAGCTACGCGCTTCAAATCCACTAACACTGGGTCTTTGTCTTGCTTTGCCCGGATATCGTCTAACAACTCTGACCTTGCCATCAATGGCGCAAAACACTGAGCTTCACCTTCCCGTTCAACCACTGGAATCTGCAAATTGTCCAACTGATCGACCACTTCTTGCAAAGTAGTGATGGCATTAACCGGTCTCCGGCTAAGTGCATCCGCTACAACATTCGCTTTACCCGGATGGTATTGAATGTCCAAGTCGTAGTCTTTCACAAACTCCAACCATCTTCTTTGCCTCATATTCAAATTCTGTTGAGTGAAAGAACTTAAGGCTCTTATGATCCGTGAATATTCTTGCCTTAACTCCATAAAGGTAGTGTCTCCACTGTTTCGAAGCAAAAACCACTGCTGCCAACTCCAAGTCATGTGTAGGATAGTTCTTCTCATGAACCTTTAACTGCCTAGATGCATAAGCTATTACCTTTCCTGCTTGAATCAGAACACATCCCAAACCTTGACTCAAGCATCTCATCTGTATACACGTCATAGTTATCAAAGACCTCGCAAAAGCTAACACAGTCTTTGCGCAGTCAACTTATCCTTCAACGTCTGAAAAGCTTCCTCACACTCCTTTGTCCACTCAAACTTGATGTTTTTCTGAGTAAGTCTAGTGAGAGGAGTTGCTATCTTCGAGAAATCTAGTACAAACTTCCTGTAGTAGCCGCTAAACCCAGAAAACTTCTTATCTCTGTCACTGTTGTAGGTCTAGGCCACTTAGAAACGGTTTCTATCTTCGCAGGATCGACTTGAATTCCATCTCCAAAAATTACATGGCCAAGAAAACTAACTTGTTTTAACCAAAATTCACACTTTGAAAACTTGGCATACAATTTCTTTTCCTTTAAAGTCTGCAAAACAATCCTCAGATGCTCCTCATGCTCCTTCTCATGCTTAGAGTATATCAAGATATCATCTATGAATACTACCACAAATTTATCAAGATAAGGCATGAAGACTCTTTGCATTAGATCCATAAACGCTGATGGAGCATTAGTGAGTCCAAAAGGCATGACAAGGAACTCATAATGGCCATACCTTGTACTAAATGCTGTCTTCGGTCTATCTGCAACCTTGATCTTCAACTGGTGATAACCTGACCTAAGGTCAATCTTAGAAAACACCCTCTTCCCTTGCAACTGGTTAAACAAGTCATCAATCCTAGGCAAAGGATACTTATTCTTGATTGTCATGTTATTCAAGGCTCTGTAGTCGATGCACATCCTCAAACTAACATCCTTCTTCTTCACAAACAAAACCGGTGCTCCCCAAGGCGATGTACTTGGCTGAATCACATTCCTTTCTAACATGTCCTTAAGCTGTACTTTTAACTCTTTTAATTCAGCTGGTGCCATCCTATAAGGTGCCTTGGCTGTAGGTGCTGCTCCCGGGAGTAACTATATCTCAAACTCTATATCCCTGTCAGGCATATTTCCTGGAAACTCATCTGGAAAAACTTCGGGGAAATCCTTAACTATAGGAGTTTCTTCTAACTTAGGAGTATGCTTCTCTGTGTCCATAGCATAAAGAACATACCCTTCACAACCCTTCTGCAAAGCCTTCATGGCTCTAACCGCTGATATTATCGGATGCCTCTTCTTACTTGGCTTATGAATGTTACCCTGAAAGGTCTTATCGACTTACCCGGAACTCAAGACCACTTTCTTACCTCTACAATCCACATGAACAAAATTCTTGGATAGCCAATCCATCCCAGCAATTACATCAAAGTCTGTGAAGTCCAAAACTGTCAAGTCTGATTTACACCTATAAGTTCCAACTCTAACGTCGACTTGAGGTAAAACTTGTGCAACTTTAGTAATTCTTCCCAAAGGTGTAGTGATACTTAGAGGTTTCTCCAACTCCTGAAGTGGTAGGTTCAACTTCCTAGCTATCTTAGAAGACACAAAAGTACCTGAGGCTCCAATATCAAACAATGCTGACACTGCTAAGCTATCTATGATTATGGTACCTAGCAAGTGGATCAATTTAAGTACAATAAATAACATCATATGCGTCCATATAATATTAAGTATTCATAATAAACACAAACACTAAAAATGTACCTGTAACAACAAGATCATCAGGCTCTTCTGGTTCCACATCAATAGCAAAGACACGAGTAGGTCTGCTAGAAGATCCACGGTTTGCATTATGATTCCCTCTGTTATCTACTGGTTTCCGCTGAGATAAGTTCTTAGGACAGTTCCTGGAGAAGTGCCCCGTTTCTCCACAGCTAAAACAACCGTTACCTCCGACTCTGCACTCTCCCGCATGCGCCTTGTTGCATTTAGAACATACTGCAAGTGGACCACTTTTCTGATTAACTGTCGCTGGTGCTGCGGTATTCTTAAAGTTCTGCTGCGGTGCCCCACGGTTATTACTCTGAAAAGATCCAAATGGCCTCTTATTCCCAACTACAACAGTAGCTTTCTTCTTAAAAGTCTCAACCTCCAAAGCCTTGTTCATAAGCTCAATATACTCCATGTCAGAAACCCAACATACATTGTATTTCATAAGCCAACCCATCCTTGTATAGTGCCATCTTTCTTTCTTCAACTCTCATCAGTTCGGGATAGAACCTCCCCAACTCATTGAACTTGTTGGTGTACTGAGATACCGTATACTGTAATCCTTGCTTGAGTTTTAAAAACTAACTGGCCTTGTCTGTCTAAACTATTGTTGGAAAGTAATCGTTGTAGAACATAACCTTAAATCCTTCCCAATCAATTACCTTTCCATTACTACTCTGAATGGTGTCGATCCAAGCTTCAGCTGCCCCCAAAAGAAAACTGACTGCCAACTGGGCCATCTCAGATTCAGGAACATGAATATTCCTGCAGGCCTTTTCAAAACTTCTTAACCATTCTTCGGCCTTTGAATGCTCCACAGTCCCGAAGAAGTCCTGAACCTTGTTCCTTCTTAGTCTGCGGTGTACCGACCACTTTGGTGGTGCTGATCAACCGGTCTCAGTCTCACGGAGGATAAACAGTGGATAAACGGGAGGATAACCAAAGGGTACATGGGGTACCTGAGGTGGATAAGGTGGTGGATAAGGCTACTGAGGTTGTTGTGGTTGCATCACAGGCGGTGCTTGTTGGTAAAGATGGTATCCTGGGTGATGTTGTGGAGTGTGGTACGGCTGATGTAGTCCATAAGGTGGGTATCCGAAACCGTGATGGTGATCAAACCGTGGTGATGGAGGGATAGCGAGTTGAGGTTGGAAACTTCGTAGGTGGAGGGTAGAAGGTTTGCTTTGGTAAGGAGGGTAAGTCGTGGTTGGCGGATAGCTTCTTGGGTGGTGGTGGAGGATAAACCTCGATCCTTTGGTGGAACAAAGCCCACTGGAATGTCACTTACCATAGTAAACTGAACCAAACTCCCCACATGCCATTGTGGAGGTTGATCCTGATGAGACCGTGGTGTGGGGGTCGCAGTATGAGAAGGTGGTGAAAGGCTCGGGTGGGGTGAGGGATTCTGCCTCACAAAACCTCTTCCCACAACTGGTGTAGCATTATCTGCCCCTGGTCTAACCCCTAAACTCCCAGCTTCATGAGCACCTCTCCTTGTCGTCACCATTCTAAAAGGTCAAGAAGATCAGAATGTTACTAAGAGATCTAAAGGAACTTATCTCAAGAAAGTCAAGTCCTAAGAAGCAAAGAAACATTGGCTCTGATACCAACTGTGACGCCCCGCTCCCGGACACCGAGCCCTTATCCGGAAACGAACGCCCGGCACGTATAATATTAAATATAATCTAATATTATACATAAGCCTTACGTTATATATCATAAACACAATGCGGAAACGAAACGACTCGGGGAAATAAATTCCAAAGACCAACTAAACCAGATTCAATGCTGCACTAAAATCCAAAAGAAAATGGAAATGAAACGTCTTACATCAATTCCAAAACAAAGGAAGCCAAACGATCTAGTCTTACAACAAAGGCCACTAAACGAGCCAAACCCAAAAAGAAACAACATTCAAAATGAATTGACAACATAGTTTTAAGTCAAAAACTGAAATAAAGAAAGTCTTCAAAAAACAACTTCATATAAAATCTTCAAACTTCCTCATCGTATTCATCATCTCCATAAACCTGTTCATCTTCTCAAACAAAGCATATAACGGGTAAGTACAAACGTACTTAGTAATGAGTAGAAGCTATTGAAATCATGCGTTTTATAATGGAAGCAAGTAAACCTCATCTTATTAATAAACTGTTTAAACATGATCATACATCTAACTATCACATTATATTCATAGTATAACATAAGGTCCCTCACTACAACAAAAAGCTGCTTTTGCCACGACAAAAAGTCGCGGCAAATAATCAAAAATCGTGGCGACTAACTCTTTAGCCACGACCGGCTGTGGCAAATTGGTTGTGGGCAATACCTCGATTCTAATGCATTATTAGCCACGACATGCGCCGTGGCAAATACTTTAGACCTTTTTAGCCGCGCCACGTTGTTGCTAATAACGTGCTGTTGACCGCTGACCTGGCACGTCTTATTTGCAACAGCTTGTTGTGGCAAAAACTCGATGACATGGCATGATGACATGGCATGTATTATTTTCCACCACATGTTGTGGCTATTACTTGCTCACATGAAATACAATTCCCATAGCCGTGTCGTGGCTAAAACATCATTTTTTCATATATATATATATATATATTTATTTCGTTATTTTTCTCCATATAGAGCAACAAAACACCAAAATCAATAAATCATCATGCCTCATATCATATCATACGATACAAAATGTCTCAACTTAAGTATCAAAAGCCACACCAAAACAACTCTAAGTCGATGTAAGAGTAACATTACCATACCAACATAACTTGAAATCCATGTTGTAAAAGCACAATACCAACATAATTGACTAGTTATCACGCATGTCAGCTACATCATCCCTATGAGACGCAGGACAGCTTGAAGATGATTGAGCACAAGAAGCTGACTGAGTAGGCATTGGAAAATTTGGTAGTCGTGCGTCTGGATCTTTCTCCTTGATGTACGACATCAACATAGTGAATGCATTCAACAAAGTATCATGCTCCTGTCGGGAGACAAACGATGTATGTGATGGCTGGGGGTATGGCTGGGCGGAACGTGGGGCACTTGGTCCTACTCCAGTGATATGACCTCGACGCCTACCTAAAACGCCCCCAATGATGGTGAGTTCGTCTGCAGGGGTAAGAGTTGTGTCGCGGGGCCGCAACCCGCTCCTCCATGGCGCACTACATAATCAAGCATTTAATTATTAGTGTATGAAAGAATAACAAGTTGTGTAATGAATATGCATTAAAGACAAGTATACTTAGGTATGCCTCTTTAGCTTCATTATTCACCCACTCATCTCCATGACGATGCAGATCACCCCATACTTGCACATCAGTTTTTTTCCGAGGTGGCTCATCTTGGTCTTGTGACGCATCTTGATCTTGGGCCTCATCTGGATCTTGTGGCTGTGAATTATCCTATCAAATAATGCTAGATTAGAACACTGTTATATGGTAAAGGTTAAAATTGAAATGAAGTATACGCTTACAAGCATCTCACGATATTGGGGATACGATCTCCGCCCATGATAGCTCACCCACTTATGCTTCTTGCGATTGTTACTATTTTGTCTTGATAGTTCCTGTATAAATAAAATTCAATTTAAAGATCACAAAATGCTAAACCACAAGACCTTAGATCAATAGAGGAAACGGAAACAAACAAGTTTGCTATCCGAGAAAGAATTTGTGATCTTACACAAGTCAGCAAGGTACAAAACACGAAAGAGAATAATTTGAATCGATGCATCATAAATAGCTACAAACTACTGATCAAACAATTATATTGTTGTTAAAACAAATAGACACATCATATGATTTTAGTGTGACCATATTTTCCGTGCATAACACAGTTGTCTAAACAAAGACGAGCAACAACAGCTCGGAACCAAAATCATTTCCAATCGCTAAAAGGTTTCCAATCTCTAAAAGGGGTAACCGACAAGAATAAAAGGAAAATTGTACCCATGCTTCCATACCCCTCTAAGAAGCATATTAGTACACACAAACAAGAATCACGATTCTCCGGAATGTATTCGTATAACTACACTTCGGAAATCAGAATAAAGCTGGTTTATAAGAAACAAGTAGGTGAAATCCATGCCAAGATTATATAAAAGTTGATAGAGACCAAACATAAAGTAACAGAGGATTTGCTTTTCTTAAGGGTCTAAATATAGTGGCTTGTAACCGTAAAATTTGTGGCCAGACTCAAATGCTACATGCAATTTGATTATGAGAGGTGGAACTAAACTGATTCCTCTTCTATAAATTGTTGTCTAAGACTTTGGCAAATCGTTATAAATTGGTGATGAATCTTAAGATTTTTTTGGTCTCTATCAACTTTTATCAAATGACATCATAAATATGGGACAAGACTGAGCATACAACCAGGCATACTCCTTAACAGACAATGAACAGGTTCATACATGACTAAAATTACCTGAAACTTAGGGGTGAGCATCCGCTGGATACACCGCTCCCAATGAACAAGATCCCTGATGGAGCTGTGAGGGTTAAGTCGGGCACGATCCGGATCATCCTCTCCCCCATTCTTGTTGAAGTGGTCTTTGAGGTCAGTCTTCCAACCCCGGTATGCATCCCCACAATCTCTCTGAAGTACCCCGGCAAGTACAGGATCTGAAACAGTGAACCAACCCTGAAACACATACCAAACGAATTAATAGTCGAGCAAATAATACATGAATATCAAAATGAAATTATTGTAGCAAGGTAAATACATACTTTGATACGCTCGTATGTCAACGCCCTCTCTGCCGATCCTGGGTACTTTTTCCCACCCGTCATGGTAGGGCTCGCAACAGTGGAGAACTTGGATCCCGACCCCACTTGCATATAAGGAAGCATCAGGACCAAATGCCTTCCACGTCCCGTACTCAATATCCCATTGGAGTGGTATTGGACCGCCGATCTCAGCTACACGCATCAAGATTTTTTTGCCTATAGCCTTCCCTCGGCTCTTGCGGGCACGAGGTGCAGTAGTAGAGGCTGTAAACAAAAGAAAGAGAAACATCTTAGTGTGTAGGTAATATGTTTATAGTTTCTACTGAAATGAAAAGCTAAATATAGACGAACAGAAAAAAATCAATTAGATATAAATTGGTCACACTATCTAATAGATCATTGTGGTAACTAACTCCACAATTTATCAGTAGTAAAGTACAAACATGTTGGCATATGTAAATGTAGTAAACATTTCAAGCAACGATAATGTGACTATAAGATGACTAACAAACTTAACATACATGATTGGCAATTTGATGGTATCCTACGTGGATTTTCATGTGGTGGTTGTGCTCCACCTGATGAGCCTGCACAAGTAGCCACAGGTCCAACCATTATGTATACCTGTAAAAAGAAAAGGGATTTTAATGCTCAAAGATAATGGCATTTAACATTTAGCTTTCTCAGTGAGAATGTTGACGTCTATCATTCAAGGGCAGTGGAATGAAAATAGCTATTCCATGAGTTAACTAGTTCTTGAGTCCGTATTTTGTCACATAATGTTGTATATGGATTCATCATATACTAAGGATCTCAGCCGTAAAAAAATTAGCTTACATCCATTGCAGCACGCGTTCTAAAACCTTATACCAAGAAAATGTTTTCCATGGCTAATCACATGATGAGGGATATTGGTTATAGCATAAGCCCACCAAATAATGTTTGTTTCAGTTTCAGGAAAAAAAGGGCATGATTCGCCTAAGAGAAGTAACCATAGTCGCTCAAATACATTTGATCGATACCCCGCAGTAAGGAAGAAATAAATACCTAAGCATGTTTTTAACAATTCCGGTTCAAAAGTCGGGTAGCCTGCTCAATAAACAAAACTTTAGCAACATATTGACAAAAAATCGAACTCTTTAATCAGATTCAGATCAGGTTCTATTTCCAGAACAAATTTTGGATGCCAAAATCCTAATACTCAAAGGTCTTGACTATGCACAATGCCAGAACTTACGAACAAACACAACTCCAGATACAATCTCCAGATTACAAGTTCAAATGTGTGACTACTAGAATAAAATTACCAGAATGAATCACGAATCCAACCAACAAACACAAGTTCGGTCCACAAAACTCAAATGAAAACTTAAGTAGTCAAACTACTCAAAACGGTCCAACTGAATATATATCAAATAGGCTTAGTCACAGCACACTTGTTCAGATTTCACAGATAACCAATTAAGCTTTCCTAAGTGAAAACAACTGGGCAACCGTAACATCTCAGTCGATCATAAAAAGCTGTTGGAATGGTTAATAGTTGAACATATAAACTGTAATGAAAATTGGAAAACATGCTGGAAAACAGGGGGAAACAAAAATTAGTCACAGAAGATTAAAGACCAGAGTTCCAGCACCAGTAGCCAGAGAATCTTCGGTTCTTCGACCAGAAAACAGTGCTGCGTCTTCAGGAGCTCGGTGGTCCGGTGGTGGAGCTCGTCTTCAGGCTTCAGGAGGCCGCTGCTCACACCTACTCGCCTGCTCCTCGTCCTCGCCGGAGTGCACAGTCTACCAGTGCGGGGAAATTGAAAAATCGAGATGATAAACAGAAAGCAAAAACCCCCAATTAAGGTTTTAATGAAAAATCGAGATGAGAACACTCACCTTCAGTAGATCCAACAGCTCGATATGGAGGAAGAAGACGATGAAATCAATTTTTTTTTATTCAGCAATTTATTGTTTTTCTAGGGGCTAGAGATTTATTAGTTGAAACATATTATTAGCCACAGATTTGTTGAGGCAAATAAGTGACACGTCAGCATTATATTTGCCACGTGGATTAAACATGTTGACAAATACAAGATTTTTTATTTTAATAAATCCGTAAAATGTTTTTACCACAATATCCGTGGCAAATAATTTTGACAAATAGCGCCAACAAAACGCGCCAATGAGTTTTCATTAATTTAAATCTTATTTGCCATGACAGCTGTGGCTAATACGTTAGGCGCCAATCAAAGTACAGGCGGGAAATTTTTTTGGCAACAACGTTTGTGGCTAATGCTAATAGCAATTTTGAAATATCATAGAATTTCGCTTTTGGGACAACTGTCGTGGCTTTAAGTTGATATTAGCCGCGACAAACTGTCGTGGCAAAAACTTCTGTGGCAAAAAGGTATTTTTGTTGTAGTGCCTAGGGTTACTAGTTTAGCTTATCTTTGTTACATCATGTTTACGAGGGTACTACACTTAGTGAGATATGCACTAAGACAAAAGTTGCAACCATATAAAGATAAATCCCTAGCGGTCCCGAGACAATCAATCACTTTAACTGGCTAGCACTAGAAGCTGTCCGGTGAATGACTATTTCGTTCGTGAGGTTGTCCGGCGGTATGATCACTACTTTAACTGGCTTTGTCTAGTATCCGGCAGTCACCACCACCACTTTATCTGGCCAACCAACACATTGCCGATGTTGTACTGTGCCTATTCAAGCTCTCATGATGCTTAATCTTTTATCTAGTCAAATACGTTTATTAAGCGGTTAACTAGCCACCTAGTTTCATTCAGTACAAAAGCTCCCTACTCCCTCTTCTTAGACTTCTAGACTCAATCTAGCAATTACACAGACATTGATGAATACTAATTCACCAAAGCACAAGGCCACTCCTACTATTCCGACGGTCCCGAACTTCAATTCCCTTTAAGAATACATTCGGTGCAGAACCAAACACATCGGAAGATTATTCATGGCTTTGTCATGTTCATTAGGGGTTATAACATTAAAAGGTAACATTTAGAACTCACCTCATGGCTTAAGACACATTATAAAGGAAAGCAGCACTACCTGGACGGACAAAAAGATATCCGGACGGACAGTTAAGTATCCGGACGGATAAATTGACCCAACCAGACGGCTATATCTCTGTTTTACTCTCTGCCCGATTAGTGAAATATCCGTACGGATAACGGTTCTATCCGTACGGACAGGGTCCGACTGCATCAGAAAAACCAGATTTCTGCCCTAAAATCAACACCTAACGATTTCTAAACGATTCTACTCCAAGCCACTTCATTCTAAACTCAGAAAAGATGTAGTAAGAACATAGGAAATACATCATAAAACAACAATCCTTCAATATGAAAACCCCGTTACCTTTTAAAAGCGAGCAACAACGATCCAACTCCAACAAAAACCTAGCTCTCAACTCAACCTTCTCCAAACTTGGAGAAACTTGTATCAACACAATCCTTGCGTCACGTGGAGTCTTTTCTCCTTGAGATGTCTGCACAATCGAGCAATGGTTAGCCTTCGATTATCGAAAGTCTCCTTTTTCTCCAAAGAGATGAAAGTGGCGCCTCTTGCCAATTTCTCTGATGCTAAACGCAAAACTGAAAATCTGATTAGGTTATTAGGAGTATTTCATTTTTAATAACTCCCAATAATTAATCAATTTCCTTAAATATCCTTTTATTTCCAAAATTAAAATAAATATAATATTCTGATTTCCGTTAAATGACTGAAATGCCCTTTTTAAAAAATCAGGATATTACAATTTTCTTCGACGTAACGATGTAATATCGACCAGAACGTTAAATAAGGCACGGCGGCCCAAACGGCATGCGAAATGGACACCCGAATGGCCTTGTACAAGGAATCAAAAATCACACCGTGAAGTAATCGGTGGGTACAAAAAAAGTACGAATTTTTTTTTGTAATTTTCTTTGAATAACTGATGTGATATCGACCAGAACGATAAATAGGGCATGGCGGCGCAAACGGCAAGCAAAATGGAGACCAGAATGGCCTTGTACTAGGAATCAACAATCACAATGTTAAGTACTCTATGGTACAAAAAAAGTATGAAATAAGTGTTTGTACTTTTCTTTGAAGTAACGATGTGATATCGACCAGATTGTTAAATAAGGCACGTCGGCGCAAACGACATGCGAAACGGACACCGGAATTTCCATTTACATGGAATCAAAAATCACATCAATATGTACTCTTGATACAAAAAAAGTACAAAAAGAAGTTTTAAATTTTTTTAAAGTCCTGATGTGATATCGACTAGAACCAAAAATAAGGCACGGCGATGCAAAAAACATGCAATACGGACAGACAAATTCCCTTGTACGAAATAAAAAGAAGTAATTTTCTTCGAATTACGATGTGATATCAACCAGAACGTTAAATAAGGCACGCCGGCACAAACAGCATGTAAAACGGAACTGAATTTCCTTGTACAAGTAATCAAAAATCACACCGTTAAGTACACTGTGGATACAAAATAAATTATGAAAAAATTTGTAATTTTATTAGAAGTAACGATGTGTTATCAACCAGAATGTTAGTTAAGGCACGTCGGCGCAAATGGCATACGAAACGGACACCCGAATGGCCTTGTACAAGGAACCAAAAATCACACCTTTAATTACTCTGTGGGTAAGAAAAAAGTACGAAAAAAATGTCATAATTTTCTTCGAAGTAACGATGGGATATCGACCAAAACGTTAAATAAGGTACGGCAGCGCAAACGGTATGCGAAACGGACACCCGAATGACCTTGTGCAATGAAAAAAATATCACACCGTTAAGTAATCGTTGGGTACGAAAAAAGTACGAAAAAAAAATTTGTAATTTTCTTTGAAGTACTGAAGTGATATGGACCAGAACGATAAAATAAGGCCCGGCGGCGCAAACAGCAAGATAAACGGAGACGAGAATGGCCTTGTACAAGGTATCAAAATTCACACCGTTAAGTACTCTAGGGTACAAAAAAAAGTACGAAAAAAAGGTTTGTAGTTTTCTTTGAAGTAATGAAGTGATATCGACCAAAAAGTTAAATAAGACATGTCGGCGCAAACGGCATGCAAAACGGACACCCGAATGGCCTTGTACAAGGAATCAAAAATCACACCGTTAAGTACTCTATTGGTATGAAAAAAGTATGAAAAATAAGGTTGTAATTTTCTTCGAATTAACAATTTTATATCGACGAGAACATTAAATAAAGCACAGCGGCGCAAACGGCATGCGAAACGGGCACCCGAATGGCCTTGTACAAGGAATCAAAAATCACACCGTTAAGTACTCTATGGGTAAAAAAAGTATGAAATAAAGTTTGTAATTTTCTTCGAAGTAACAAAGTGATATCGACCAGAATGGCCATGTACAAGGAATCAAAAATCACACCATTAAGTAATCGGTGGGTAGGTACAAAAAAAGTATGGAAAAAAAGTTTGTAATTTTCTTTAAAATAACGATATGATATCGACTAGAACAATAAATCAGGCACGACGGCGTTAAGACATCCAAAACAGACACACAAATTATCTTGTACAAGGAATAAAAAATCACACCGTTAAGTACAATATAGGTATGGAAAAGTACAAAATAAAAGGTTGTAATTTTCTTCGAAGTAACGATGTGATATCGGTCAAAACATTAAATATGGCACGGCGGCGCAAACGGCATGCAAAACGTACACCAGAATGGCCTTGTACAAGGAATCAAAAATCACACCGTTAAGTACTCTATGGGTATGAAAAAAGTATGAAAAATAAGGTTGTGATTTTCTTCGAAGTAACAATGTGATATCGACTATAATGTTAAATAAGGCACGGCGGGGCAAACGGCTTGCGAAAACGGACTCCCGAATGGCCTTGTACAAGCAATCAAAATTCACACCGTTACGTACTCTATGGGTAAAAAATTTGAAAAAATGTTTGTAATTTTCGTCGAAGTAACATTGTGATATCAACCAGAACTTTAAATAAGGCACGTCGGCGCAAACGGCATGCGAAACGGACACCCGAATGGCCTTGTACAAGGAATCAAAAATCACACCGTTAAGTACTATGTGGGTATGAAAAAAGTACAAAAAAAAGGTTTTGATTTTCTTCGATGTAATGATATGATATCGAGCAGAACGTTAAATAAGGCACGACGGCGCAAACGGCATGCGAAACGGTCACCCGAATTGCCTTGTAATAGGAATCAAAAATCACATCTTTAAGTACTCTTTCGGTATGAAAATATGAAAAAAAAAGTTTGTAATTTTTTTCGAAGTAACAATGTGATATCGACCAGAATGTTAAATAAGGCACGGTAGCGCAAACGGCAAGCAAAACGGACACCCGAATGGCCTTGTACAAGGAATCAAAAATCACACTGTTAAGTACTTCGTGGGTTCAAAAAAAGTACGAAAAAAAGGGCTTGTACTTTTCTTTGATGTAACAATGTGATATCGACCGGATTGTTAAATAAAGCACGTCGGCGCAAACGGCATGCGAGACGGACACCAGAATGTCCATGTACAAGGAATTAAAAATCACGCCATTATGTACTCTATGGGTACAAAAAAAGTACAAAAAAAGTTTTTAATTTTTTTTAAAGTAATGTTGTGATATCGATCAGATCAATAAATAAAGCACTGTGGCGCAAAATATGCAAAACGGACACACAAAGTCCCTTGTACAAGGAATCAAAAATAACATCGTTAAGTAATATATAGGTATGGGAAAAGTAAAAAATAAAAGGATGTAATTTTGTTCAAAGTAACGATGTGATATCGGCCAGAACGTTAAATAAGGCACGGCGGCGCAAACGGCATGCAAAACGGAATCTGAATGGCCTTGTACAAGGAATAAAAAATCACACCGTTAATTACCAATGAGTATGAAAAAAGTATGAAAAATAAGGTAGTGATTTTCTTCGAAGTAACGATGTGATATCGATCAGAACGTTAGATAAGGCATGACGGCGCAAACGGAAAGCTAAACGGACACCCGAATGGCCATGTACAAGGAATCAAAAATCACACCGTTAAGTACTTTGTGGGTATTAAAAAAGAACGAAAAATAAGGTTATGATTTTCTTCGAAGTAACGATGTGATATCGGCCTGAACGTTAAATGAGGCACGTCGGCGCAAACGGCATGCGAAAAAGTATAAAAAAAGTTTTAAATTTTGTTTGAAATAACGATGTGATATCAACCAGAACGATATATAAGGTACAGTGGCGCAAAAAACATGAGAAACGGACACAAGAATTGCCTTTTACAAGGAATCAAAAATCACATCGTTAAGTACTTTGTGGGTAAGAAAAAATTATGAAAAATGTCATAATTTTCTTCGAAGTAACGGTGTTATATCGACCAGAACATTAAATAAGTCACTGCGGCGTAAACGGCATGCAAAACGGACACCCGAATGGCCTTGTACAAAGAATCAAAAATCACACCGTTAAGTAATCGGTGGGTACAAAAAAAGTACGAAAAAAAGTTTGTAATTTTCTTTGAATTACTAATGTGATATCGACCAGAATGATAAATAAGGCACGGCGGCGCAAACGGCAAGCAAAACGGAGACCGGAATGGCCTTGTACAAGGTATCAAAAATCACACAGTTAAGTACTCTGTAGGTACAAAAAAAGTACGAAAAAGGTTTGTAATTATCTTTGAAGTAACGATGTGATATCGACCACAACGATAAATATGGCACGGCGGTGCAAACGGCAGGCAAAACGGACACTAGAATGCCCTTGTACATGTAACCAAAAATCACACTGTGGGTACAAAAAAAGTATGAAAAAAAAGTTCTTTAATTTCTTTGAAGTAACAATGTGATATCGACCAGAAAGTTAAACAAGACATGTCGGTGCAAATGCCATGAAAAACAGTCACCCGAATGGCCTTGTACAAGGAATCAAAAATCACACCGTTAAGTAATCTATGGGTTTGAAAAAGTACAAAAAATAAGGTTGAGATTTCCTTCGACGTAACTATGTGATATCGACCAGAACGTTAAATAAGGCGCGGCAGCGCAAACGGCATGCGAAACGGACACCCGAATGGCCGTGTACAAGGAATCAAAAATTACACCGTTAAGTACTCTGTGGGTAAAAAAAATGAAAAAATTTTTGTAATTTTCTTCGAAGCAACAATATGATATCAACCAGAACGTTAAATTAGGTACGTGGGCGTAAACGGCATGCGAAACGGATACCCGAATGGCCATGTATAAGGAATCAAAAATCACACTATTAAGTACTTTATGGGTATGAAAAAACTAGGAAAAATAAGGTTGTGATTTTCTTCGAAGGGATGATGTGATATCGACCAGAACGTTAAATATGGCACGGCTGCGCAAACGTTAAGCGAAACAAACACCGGAATCGCCTTGTACAAGGAATCAAACATCACACCATTAAGTAATCGGTGGGTACAAAAAACGTACGAAAAAATTTTGAAATTTTCTTTGAAGTACTGATGTGATATCGACCAGAACGATAAATAGGGCACGGCGGCGCAAACGGCAAGCAAAACGGACGTCACAATGGCCTTGTACAAGGAATCAAAAATCACACCGTTAAGTAGTCTTTGGGAACAAAACAAGTACAAAAAAAAGGTTTGTAATTTTATGGGAAGTAACGATGTGATATCAACTAGATTGTTAAATAAGGCACGGTGGGGCAAACGACATGCGAAACGGACACCCGAATGGCCTTCTACAAGGAATCAAAAATCACACCGTTAAGTAATAGGTGGGTACAAAAAAGTACGAAAAAAAGTTCGTAATTTTCTTTGAAGTACTGATGTGATATCTACCAGAATGATAAATAAGGCACGGCGCCGCAAACGGCAAGCAAAACGGAGAACAGAATGGCCTTCTACAAGGTATCAAAAATCACACCGTTATATACTCTGTGGGTACAAAAAAAGTACGAAAAAAAGGTTTGTAATTATCTTTGAAGTAATGATGTGATATCGACCAAATCGGTAAATAAGGCACGGCGGCGCAAACGGACTCCCGAATGGCCCTGTACAAGGAATCAAAAATCACACCGTTATGTTTTTATGGGTTTGAAAAAAAGGTATAAAAAATAAGGTTGTTATTTTCTTTGAAGTAACGATGTGATATCAACCAAAACGCTAAATAAGGCATAGCGGCGCAAACGGCATGCGAAACGGACACCCCAATGGCCTTGTACAAGGAATAAAAAATCACACAGTTAAGTACTCTGTGGGTATAAAAAATATGAAAAAAAGTTTTTGATTTTATTCGAAGTAACAATGTGATATCGAACAGAATGTTAAGTACTCTGTCGGCGCAAACGGCATGCGAAACGGACCCCCGAATGGCCTTGTATAAGGAATCAAAAATCACACTGTTAAGTACTTTGTGGGTATGAAAAAAGTATGAAATATTAGGTTGTGATTTTCTTCGATGTAATGATATGATATCGACCAGAACGTTAAATAAGGCACGGCGGCGCAAACGGCAAGCAAAATGGACACCAGAATTGCCTTATACAAGGAATCAAAAATCACACTATTAAGTAATCGGTGGGTACAAAAAATGTACGAAAAAAAGTTTCTAATATTCTTTGAAGTACTGATGTGATATCGACCAGAACGATAAATAATGCACGACGGCGCAAACGGCAAGCAAAACGGACATAAGAATGGCCTTTTACAAGGAATAAAAAATCACACCGTTAAGTTCTCTATGTGTACAAAAAAAGTATGAAAAAAAAGGTTTGTAATTTTCTTTGAAGTAACGATATGATATCGACCAGACTGTTAAATAAGGCACGTCGGTGCAATCGGCATGCGAAACTGATACCAGAATGGCTTTGTACAAGGAATCAAAAATCACAACATTAAGTACTCTGTGTGTACAAAAAAAAGTTTTTAATTGTGTTTAATGTAACGATGTGATATCGACCAGAATAATAAATAACGTACGGCGGCATAAAAACCATGCAAAACGGACATACAAATTACCTTGTAAAAAGAATCCAAAATCACACCGTTAAGTACTATATAGGTATGGAAAAAGTAGAAAATGAAAGGTTGTAAATTTATTCAAAGTAACGATGTGATATCGACAGGAATGTTAAATATGGAATGGCGGCGCCAACGGCCTGCAAAACGGACACCTGAATGGCCTTGTACAAGGAATCAAAACGGACACTAGAATTGCCTTATACAAGGAATAAAAAATACACCGTTAAGTACTCTTTGGGGACGAAAAAAGTACAAAAAAGTTTTTAATTTTGTTTGAAATAACGATGTGATATAGACCAGAACGAAAAATAAGAAACATCGTCATAAAAAACATGAGAAACGGACAGATGAATTGCCTTGTACAAGGAATCAAAAATAACACCGTTAAGTACTCTGTGGGTAAGAAAAATTACGAAAAATGTCGTAATTTTATTTGAAGTAACAATATGATATCGACCAGAATGTTAAATAAGGCACGGCGGCGCAAACGGCATGCGAAACGGACGTCTGAATGGCCTTGTACAAGGAATAAAAAATCACACCGTTAAGTGATCGGTGCGTACAAAAAAATTACGAAAATAAAGTTTGTAATTTTCTTTGAAGTTCTGATGTGATATCGACTAGAACGATAAATAAGGCATGGCGGCGTAAACGACAAGCAAAACGGTGACCAAAATGGCCTTGTACAAGGTATAAAAATCACACTGTTACGTACTTTGTGGGTACTAATAAAAGTACGAAAAAAAAAGGTTTGTAATTATCTTTGAAGTAACGATGTGATATCGACCAAAACGATAAATAAGGCACGGCGGCGCAAATGGCAAGCAAAACGGACACTAGAATGCCCTTGTACAAGGAATCAAAAATCACACTATCAAGTACTCTGTGGGTACAAATAAAATACGAAAAAAGGGTGTTAACTTTATTTGAAGTAACGATGTGATATCGACGAGAACGTTAAATAAGGCACGGCGGCGCAAACGGCATGCGAAACGGACACCCGATTCCCTTGTACAAGGAATCCAAAACACCGTTAAGTACTCTATGGGTAAAAAAATATGAAATAAAGTTTGTAATTTTCTTCGAAATAACAAAGTGATATCGACCAGAAAGTAAAATAAGGCACGTCAGCGCAAACGGAATGTGAAACGGACACCCGAATGGCCTTGTACAAGGAATCAAAAATCACACCGTTAAGTACTTTGTGGGTATGAAAAAATTACGAAAAATAAGGTTGTGATTTTCATTGAAGTAACGATATGATATCGACCAGAACGTTAAATAAGGTACAGCGGCGCACACGGCAAGCAAAACGGACACCAGAATGGCCTTGTTCAAGGAATCAAAAATCACATCATTAAGTAATCGATGGGTGGGTAAAAAAAGTATGAATTTTTTTTTGTAATTTTCTTTAAAGTAACGATGTGATATCGACTAGAACAATAAATAAGGCACGACGGCGTAAAAAACCTGCAAAATGGACACACAAATTCCCTTGTACAAGGAATCAAAAATCACTCTGTTAAGTACTCTATGGATATGAGAAAAGTGTTAAAAATAAGGTTATGATTTTCTTCGAAGTAACAATGTGATATCGACCAGAACGTTAAATAAGGCACGGCGGCGCAAACGGCACGCGAAACGGACTCTCGAATGGCCTTGTACAAGGAATCAAAATTCACAACGTTAAGTACTCTATGGGTAAAAAAATATGAAAAAACGTTTGTAATTTTCTTCTAAGTAACATTGTGATATCGACCAGAACTTTAATTAAGGCACGTCGGCGCAAACGGCATGCGAAACGGACACCCGAATGGCCTTGTACAAATAATCAAAAATCACACCGTTAAGTACTATGTGGGTATGAGAAAAGTACATAAAATAAGGTTGTGATTTTCTTCGATGTAATGATATGATATCGACCAGAACGTTAAATAAGGCATGACGGTGCAAACGAAATGCGAAACAGTCACCTGAATGTCGTGTACAAGGAATCAAAAATCACACCGTTAAGTACTCTTTCGGTTAAAAAATATGAAAAAAAAAAGTTTGTAATTTTCTTTGAAGTAACAATGTGATGTCGACCAGAATGTTAAATAAGGCACGGTAGCGCAAACGGCAAGCAAAACGGACACCTGAATGGCTTTGTACAAGGAATCAAAAATCACACTGTTAAGTACTCTGTGGGTAAAAAAAAGTACAAAAAAAAGGGTTTGTAATTTTCTTTGATGTAACAATGTGATATCGGCCGGATTGTTGAATAAGGCACGTCGGCGCAAACGGCATGCGAGACAGACACTAGAATGTCCATGTACAAGGAATTAAAAATCACGCCATTATGTACTCTATGGGTACAAAAAAAGTACAAAAAAAGTTTTTAATTTTTTCTTAATGTAACACTGTGATATCGACCAGAACAATAAATGAGGCATGGAGGCGCAAAAAATGCAAAACGGACACACAAAGTCTCTTTTACAAGGAATCAAAAATCACACCGTTAAGTACTATATAGGTATGGGAAAAGTACAAAATAAAAGGTTGTAATTTTCTTTGAAGTAAGGATGTGATATCGGCCATAACATTAAATAAGGCACGGCGGCGCAAACGGCATGCAAAACGGAATCCTGAATGGCCTTGTACAAGGAATCAAAAATCACACCGTTAATTACCTATTGGTAAGAAAAAGTATGAAAAATAAGGCTGTGATTTTTTTCAGAGTAATGATGTGATATCGATCTGATGTGATCCAATTCAAGAAGAATGAGGATGCACCAGTTATCCAAGAAGCAAGAAGATCAATCGAAGATAGAAGCCAATGCGCATTGTTTATGTCCAATTAGGTCTATTGGGCCTATTGGGTTTGATCTAATTTATTTCCGTTCGTTTATGATGTTTTTAGTAGAAAAAGGCCAAAAGCCCATTAGGGGAGTTGCCTATATGGTAGTATGTTGGGTCAAGTGTTTATTTTCAGCAAATAAAAGCCATTTGAGCTTATTATAGTCAAGTTAGGCCCACTAGGAAATAAAGTGGCGAAAATTACTAACTAATTTATCCCCCATTGCTTAGAAGTTAGTTAGTCTTCTATTTTGTAGCCTATATAAAGGCATTATACTTGTAATATTATGGACAATGAATTATGAAAATCATTATTATTATATTGAGAGAAGTTTCTCTTCTTTAAGTCGAGTCGGCTTAAAAACAATCACTTGCGACTGAGTTTTTTCTTCGTCGTAGAGAAGACACCCCTTAAGAAATAATCATCGTGTTGAGCAAACGTTGAGTGTTCTTTGCCTTGAGCTTAGGTCGGAGACTCTAGGACTAGGTTTTCATAGCTCGTCATTGATCCCTTAGCCATTTCCTGGGCACGTATTGCATCAGTTGGTAGCAGAGCTCAGCGACTAAAGTATCAAATATCCCCGTTTTAATTTTCTTGTTTAATTTTCGTTCTTATTCCCAAAAAAATTGTTAATTGATTTCTTTAATTTCGTCCCCTCGCCAGACAAAATCTTCAAATCTTCATCTATCCTACCTGGAAAACTTGAAGATTTTCAAATCTTCAAAACTTCATCCCAAGAACCCTAATTTTTTTTCCAAACCCGTTTGTTTATCAGGCCGTTCCCTAACCAACCAACCTCCAAAAATACTGAAATTTTTACCACATCTCAAAAACATCTCGATCTACAATTTTTGTCTTTACACCCAATCCAAATTCGACGCTTATCTGGCCTAAAACTGCTTATTACGTCCAAACATTCTGTCCATAAAAACTGCAGCAGTAAATCATCGTTCGAATTCGTTTTCAGTGGGTTAAACGACTCGAAATTGCCAGAAATTAGGTGACCATTTAGGAAAGATTTCGATCTACACCTTTTATCTTTTGAGGTTTTCCAAATTCGCTTTATTTTTATCGCAATCGGCACCGTAAGTCAATGATATCAATCTGGAGAAATTCGACAGATTGCACCAGTTTCTGGAAAACAATTGTTCGATCGATTTCTAGACCTCCAAAAAATCTGAATTTTTTATATTCTCTAGGAAATCATCTTTTCTACAACTTTCGAATTTTGAGGTTTTCCAGATTCGACATAGGTTGATCACAATCTGCGTGAAAAGTCACGGTTTAAATTCTGAAAGTTCTGACAACATCATATTTAGCGTTGCTCATTGTTGTGATTCGTTCTTTGGTTGATATCTATATATGAGTGAGTGCAACACGAGATTTTTGAGGATTTGAATGTTTTGGTCATGGATTACAACATATTTTATTCACATTGTCTCGTTCGGGAGAAGGAATATGAGTTCTGCATTGATCACAGTGAAGAGGAGAATTTAGTTAGTGTTGCGGTGGTTAAGGAGTTGAACTTGCCGACGGAAAGACATGATTATCCTCATTACTTTGTTGAGGGAATTAATAAGTTTTGGGTTACAAGGAAAGCATGGATTACTTTGACTGTTTGAGGCCATCGGTCTAAAATATTATGTGATGTGGTTCCACTACAAAGTGAGCATTTAATATTAGCAAAGCCATGGTTACAAATGTACAAGGTACGTCATAATTCATCACGCACTCGGTATTCTTTTTATGATTATGGCACGAAGTATGTCCTTGAATCACAAACTTCTACACAAGAGTGGGTAAGAAAAAAGTATGGAAAATGTCATAATTTCCTTCGAAGTAACGATGTTATAACGACCAAAACATTAAATAAGGCACGGCGGCGCAAGCAGCATGCAAAACGGACACCCGAATGGCCATGTACAAGGAATCAAAAATCACACCGTTAAGTAATCGGTGGGTACAAAAAAAGTACGAAAAAAAATTTGTAATTTTCTTTGAAATACTGATGTGATATCGACCAGAACGATAAATAAGGCACGGCGGCGCAAACGACAAGCAAAACGGAGACCAGAATGGCCTTGTACAAGGTATCAAAACTCACACCGTTAAGTACTGTGTGGGTACAAAAAAGTACGAAAAAAGGTTTGTAATTATCTTTGAAGTAACGATGTGATATCGACCACAACGATAAATAAGGCATGGCGGTGCAAACGGCAGGCAAAACGGACACTAGAATGCCCTTGTACAAGTAATCAAAAATCACACTGTGGGTACAAAAAATGTATGAAAAAAAAGGTCTGTAATTTCGTTGAAGTAACGATGTGATATCAACCAGAAAGTTAAATAAGACACGTCGGTGCAAACAGCATGCAAAACAAACACCCGAATGGCCTTGTACATGAAATCAAAAATCACACCGTTAAGTAATCTATGGGTATGAAAAAAGTACGAAAAATAAGGTTGTGATTTTCTTCGACGTAACGATGTGATAACGACCAGAACGTTTAATAAGGCACGGCGGCGCAAACGGCATGCAAAACGGACACCCGACTGGCCTTGTACAAGGAATCAAAAATCACACCGTTAATTACTCTGTGGGTAAAAAAGGAAAAAAATTGAAATTTTCTTCGAAGCAACAATGTGATATCAACCAGAACGTTAAATAAGGCACGTGGGCGTAAACGGCATGCGAAATGGATACCGGAATGGCCATGTATAAGGAATCAAAAATCACACTATTAAGTACTTTGTATGTATGAAAAAACTATGAAAATTATGGTTGTGATTTTTTTCGAAGTGATGATGTGATATCGACTAGAACGTTAAATAAGGCACGGCTGCGTAAACGTTAAGAGAAACGGACACCGCAATCGCCTTGTACAAGGAATCAAACATCACACCATTAAGTAATCGGTGGGTACAAAAAAATTACGAAAAAAAGTTTGTAATTTTCTTTGAAATAATGATGTGATAACGACCAGAATGATAAATAGGGCACGGCGGCGCAAACGGCAAGCAAAACGGACATCACAGTGGCCTTGTACAAGGAATCAAAAATCACACCGTTAAGTAGTCTTTGTGTACAAAACAAGTAAAAAAAAGATTTGTAATTTTCTTGGAAGTAACGATGTGATATCGACCACATTGTTAAATAAGGCACGGCAGGGCAAACGGCTTGCGAAACGGACACCCGAATGGCCTTGTACAAGGAATCAAAAATCACACCGTTAAGTAACAGGTGGGTACAAAAAAATACGAAAAAAATGTTTGTAATTTTCTTTGAAGTACTGATGTGATATCTACCAGAATGATAAATAAGGCACAGCGGCGCAAACGGCAAGCAAAACAGGGACCAGAATGGTCTTCTACAAGGTATCAAAAATCATACCGTTAAATACTCTGAGGGTACAAAAAAATACAAAAAAAAAGGTTTGAAATTTTATTTGAAGTAATGATGTGATATAGACCAGAAAAATAAATAAGACACGTCGGCGTAAACGGAATGCAAAACGGACACCCGAATGGCCTTGTACAAGGAATCAAAAATCACACCTTTATGTACTCTATGGGTATGAAAAAAGAACGAAAAAAAAAGGTTTGTAATTTTCTTAGAAATAACAATGTGAAATCGACCAGAAAGTTAAATAAGACACGTCGGCGGAAACGGCATGCATAACGGACTACCGAATGGCCCTGTACAAGGAATCAAAAATCACACCGTTAAGTACTTTATGGGTATGAAAAATGTACAAAAAAATAAGGTTGTGATTTTCTTCGAAGTAACGATGTGATATCGACCAAAACGTTAAATAAGGCATAGCGGCACAAACGGCATGCGAAACGGACCCCGAATGGCCTTGTACAAGGAATAAAAAATCACACCGTTAAGTACACTGCGGGTAAAAAAAATATGAAAAAAAGTTTTAATTTTATTCGAAGTAACAATGTGATATCACCAGAACGTTAAGTACTCTGTCGGCGCAAACGGCATGTGAAACGGACCCCCGAATGGCCTTGTATAAGGAATCAAAAATCACACTGTTAAGTACTTTGTGGGTATGAAAAAAGTATGAAATATAAGGTTGTGATTTTCTTCGAAGTATTGATGTGATATCGACCAGAACGTTAAATAAGGCACGGCGGCGCAAACGGCAAGCGAAACGGGCACCAGAGTCGCCTTGTACAAGGAATCAAAAATCACACCATTAAGTAATCGGTGGGTACAAAAAAAGTACGAAAAAAGTTTGTAATTTTTTCTTTGAAGTACTGATGTGATATAGACCATAACGATAAATAACGTCCGGCGGCGCAAACGGCAAGCAAAACGGACATCAGAATGGCCTTTTACAAGGAATCAAAAATCACACCGTTAAGTACTCTACGTGTACCAAAAAATGTATGAAAAAAAATGTTTGTAATTTTCTTTGAAGTAACGATATGATATCGACCAGATTGTTATATAAGGCACGTCGTCGCAATCGGCATGCGAAACTGATACCAGAATGGCCTTGTACAAGGAATCAAAAATCACACCATTAAGTACTCTGTGTGTACAAAAAAATACAAAAAAAGGTTTTTAATTGTATTTGAAGTAACGATGTGATATCGACCAGAACAATAAATAACGCACGGCGGCGTAAAAAAACATGCAAAACGGACACACAAATTCCCTTGTAAAAGGAATCAAAAATCACACCGTTAAGTACTATATAGGTATGGAAAAAGTACAAAATAAAAGGTTGTAATTTTATTCAAAGTAACGATGTGATATCGACAAGAACGTTAAATATGGAAAGGCGGCGCCAACGGCCTGCAAAACGGACACCTGAATGGCCTTGTACAAGGAATCAATACGGACAATAGAATTGCCTAATACTAGGAATAAAAAATACACCGTTAAGTACTATATGGGTACGAAAAAAGTACAAAAAAGTTTTTAATTTTGTTTGAAATAACGATGTGATATCGACCCGAATGAAAAATAAGGTACATCATCGTAAAAAACATGAGAAACGGACAGATGAATTGCCTTGTACAAGGAATCAAAAATCACACCGTTAAGTAATCTGTGGGTAAGAAAAAAGGAAGAAAAAGGTCATAATTTTCTTTGAAGTAACGATATGATATCGACTAGAACCTTAAATAAGGCATGGCGGCGCAAACTGCATGCGAAACGGACACCTGAATGGCCTTGTACAAGGAATAAAAAATCACACCATTAAGTAATCGGTGGGTACAAAAAAAGTACGAAAATAAAGTTTGTAATTTTCTTTGAAGTTGTCGTTGACGCGCTCTATCACCTCAAAAAGACCATCACCACGAGGATGTAACATAGATTTCCAGTGTTTGGGAAATCTATCTTTGCGAAAGTGCAGCCACACCCAATCCCCGGGTGCGAAGATAACCTCCTTGCGGCCCTTGTTTGCTTGCTTCACATATCGAGCCGTTGCATTCTCCACATGCCTCCTACAATCCTCGTGCAACTTTTTTTTACCAATTCAGCTTTCTGCTCACCATCCAAGCTAGCATGCATACCTGCGGGCAAATGAGCCAAAGAAAATGGTGTTTCTGGGTTGAACCCATACACGACCTCAAAGGGGGTAAAACGAGTAGCAGAATGTTTACAACGATTATAAGCGAACTCAACATATGGCAAACAATTTTCCCAATTTTTCAAATTTTTCTGGACCACTATATGAAGTAATTGCCCCAAAACTCGATTAACCACCTCAGCTTGACCATCCTTCTGGGATGATAGGCAGTAGAAAACAACAATCGAGTACCCAAACGCTGCCAAAGAACTCTCCAAAAGTGACTTATAATTTTCAAATCACGATCACTCACAATAGTACGTGGTATCCCATGCAAACGAACAATCTCTTTAAAGAACAAATCAGCAATATTAGACGCATCATTCGTTTTATTACATGCAATGAAGGGAGCCATCTTAGAAAAATGATCCACCACAACAAAGACTGAATCCTTACCACTCTTTGAACGAGGAAAACCCAACACAAAGTCCATAGACGAATCAGTCCAAGGGGACGTGGGAATAGGGAGGGTTGTGTACAAACCATGGTGGGCTGAATTAGACTTAGCCGATTTGCACACAAGACAAGCATCACATATACGTGTAACATCAACTTTCATTTTAGGCCAAAAGAAATGTGACTTAAGCATGTCAAAGGTTTTAGTAATACCGAAATGACCCATAAGGCCACCACCATGTGCCTCCCTAACCAACAACTCACGCAAGGAACATTGGGGAATGCATAAAACATTATCACGAAACAAAAATCCCTCCGGCCTATAAAAATGGCCATCGGCCGCATGCACAGTATCCGCAAATGTCTCACCAAAATCAAGATCTAAAGCATACAATTCCTTAATAAATTCAAAACCAAGAAATTTTAGTTTGCATGGTAGTAATCAAAGTGAAGCGACGAGATAATGCATCAGCTACCACGTTATCCTTGCCTTTTTTATACTTAATCACATAAGGAAAGGATTCAATGAATTCCATCCAACAAACATGTCGGTTACTCAACTTATCCTGACCTTTAAGATACTTGAGGGACTCATGATCAGTAAGAATAACAAATTCCCTAGGTCGAAGATAATGCTGCCAAGTTTGAAGACATCTAACCAAAGCATACAACTCCTTATCTTAAGTAGCATAATTCAAATGGGAACCTTTCAATTTTTCACTAAAATATGCAATTGGTCTAGACTCTTGAATTAAAACACCACCAATACCCACACCCGATGCATCACATTCAAGTTCAAAAGCTTTATTAAAATCAGGCAAAGCAAGAATGGGGGCAGAAATTAAACGAGATTTAAGAGATTCGAAAGCTTCCCTTTGCTTCGGGCCCCACTGCCAAGGGATATTCTTCTTTACCAACTCATTTAAGGGTGCGGCCAAGGAGCTGAAATCCTTGACAAATCGCCTATAAAACCCCGCAAGGCCATGAAAACTACGAACCTCTACACAATTTGTCGGTTCAGGCCATTCTTCCACCGCTTTGATCTTCTCTCTATCGACCTCAACACCCGGTAAACTCACAAAAAAGCCAAGAAACACAACTCTATCCAAGCAAAACGAACACTTCTTAAGGTAAGCATACAATTTTACTTCCCTAAGAGTTTCCAAAACAACCCGTAAGTGGTTCATATGTTGTTCCATGTCTTGGCTGTAAATTAGGATGTCATCAAAATAAACTACCACAAACTTACCAATAAACTCTCTAAGCACCTCATTCATTAACCTCATAAAGGTACTAGGTGCATTAGTTAAACAAAAAGGCATAACAAGCCATTCATATAACCCAAATTTAGTATTAAATGCAGTTTTCCACTCGTCACCCTCACGAATCCTCACTTGATGATAGCCACTTTTCAAATCGATTTTAGTAAAAAAATTAGCACCACACAATTCATCCAACATATCATCTAAACGAGGAATGGGATAGCGATACCTTACAGTGATTTGATTGATTGCACGACAGTCGGTGCACATCCTCCATTCACCTCCTTTCTTGGGGACTATGATTACCGGATCCGCGCAAGGACTCATAGATTCTTGAATTTTACCTTTCTCCAACAGCTCCGTCACTTGCCTTTGGATTTTTTTAGTTTCTTCCGGATTAGCACGATAGGCTGGTCGGTTAGGCAACACTGCTCCGGGAATAAAGTCTATGTGATGCTCCACGCCACGTAATGGTGGCAATCCGCTTGGTTCCTCCTCGGGAAAGACATCAGCAAATTCCTGCAATAGAGACACAACAACAAGAGGAAGGGAATCTGTGAGTTTCAAAACGGTTAGAAAACATGGGGAAGGGATGGGGGTACGGCCTCTTTGTAAATAAAGAGGAGAGGTGCGTTTCCAGCCTTAATGGCATTGCAAGCCTCATTAGTCCTCGAATAAAACCTACTTCTCACTATGGACTCCTTTTTCTTTTCAACTTTAGAAGCTCCCTCACTACTAATGGCACCTTCCCTTGAGGTTAACTTTTCAATTTTATTTTTCCCCTCTTATGGTAATAATAGCTCCCTCCCTCACATTTTTATTTTCAACTTGTATTTTACCCTCCTCGCGAATCACACTACCCTCTTGGTTTTTCTCTCCCGTCGCTTTTGGTTTACTTTTCAACTGTATAACTCCCTCGTTTTTTTGTTGCTCTTGGGTTGCAGCAATGCATAGTTGATCCTTGTGTGCTTCCTCGGGGGACAAAGCTACAAATGTGAATTTCTTCCCCTTAAACTTTAAGCTATACTTTTTTTTTCAATGGCCGAATTCTTTCTGAATAAAAAGAATAAGGTGAACTCTCTATTTTTTTATTTTTTATTTTTTTAAACTGTGGCCGACTTTTTAAGATGGATCAATTAATTAATGCAACTAAGGAAAACTTAAAACAGCCGACTTTTGGTAATTAGGGCCGACCTCTTTTTTTTTGTGATTTGTGCGGCAACAATGAACAAGGATAAATCAACTTAAATATCAAGCAGGCAGGACGATATTTGATGAACAAATACGCAGGAATTTTTTGCTCTTATGATGATGATCGAACAACAAGAACAATTACGCCGTGGGGGGAATTTTTTTTTTATTAAGGAGATTTTAGGGTTCTTGGGGTTGAAGGTTTGAAGATACAAGGAAATTTCCGGGATGGTGGATGAAGATTGCTTGTGTTCTTGGGGGGGCTGGACGACTGAAAACAAAAGAACAAGAACACGAATTTTTTTTTGGAATTATACGAAATAAAGGAAAACAATAAAAGGGATATTTGCTCACCGAAGTTGCTGAGCTCTGCTACCAACTGATGTGATCCCGGATGGAATCAAATCCGATGTTTCACCCAGGAAGTAACTAGGGGGAACAATGAAGAGCTTAGGATCTTAGGCCTAGCAATTCCAACAAAATCGTAGGAAGAGAACGCCCAACAATCACTGACAGTGCTGGTAAATTCTCGAAGGGTAAACTTTCTACGACGAAAAAAATTCTCACTCGCAAGTGATGTTCAAGCCTCACGACTTGGATGAGTAAAACTCAATAATATGATTTTTGTCTATTCAATGTGTATCCAAAAGAAAAGCTAGTGTTTGCCTTATATAGGCTTACAACCAAAAGAACTTGAAAGGAAAAAGCAATGTGGGAGAATTTCCCACCTAGAAAATGCGCCCCATGTGAAGTAAATGGGCTTACCTAGCCTACTTAGGCCCAAATGACCTTTATTAGATAATAATCAAACAAAAGCTGCATAATCAAAGTAAAATAAGTCCAACAATTAACAATTTCTTCCATCAGCTTCTTGGCGTCCAGAACTTGGGCTTTTGGCCTAATATGAAGCCAAACCACGCAATAAAGCTCTAACCAGACCCAACAGCACTAAGGAGGGTCACTATTGGCACCTCAGTCTTCTACACGGGCTCTCCGAACTCCGAATAAGTCTCTATCACCAAGTTGTTCATAGCATCTCTCAATCTCTTCATTTGGAGCCTTGTTATTGGCCCATCTCGAACTACCAGATAATCCAAGGGCTGCATAGGCGCCAATGGGTCGGGAATGTCATCATGGATCACATAACTTTTTTTCGTACTTTTTTTATACCTAATGATTACTTAACGGTTTGATTTTTGATTCCTTGTACAAGGCCATTCTGGTCTCCGTTTCGAATGCCGTTTGCACCGACGTGCCTTATTTATCGTTCTGGTCGATATCGCATCAGTACTTTAAAGAAAATTACGAACATTTTTTTCGTACTTTTTCTGTACCCACCGATAACTTAACGGTTTGATTTTTGATTCCTTGCACAAGGCCATTCAGGTGTCCGTTTTGCCTGCCGTTTGCACCGCCGTGCCTTATTTATCGTTGTGGTCGATATCACATCAGTACTTCAAAGAAAATTACAAACCTTTTTTTTCGTACTATTTTCATACCCACCGATTACTTAACGGTGTGATTTTTGATTCCTTGTTCAAGGCCACTCTGGTATCCGTTTCGCATGCCGTTTACACCGGCGTGCCTTATTTATCGTTCTGGTCGATATCACATCAATACTTCAAAGAAAATTACAAACCATTTTTTCGTACTTTTTTTGTACCCATAGAGTACTTAACGGTGTGATTTTTGATTCCTTGTAAAAGGCCATTCGGGTGTCCTTTTCGCCTGCCGTTTGAGCTGGAGTGCCTTATTTATCGTTCTTGTCGATGTCACATCGTTACTTCAAAGATAATTACAAACTTTTTCTATACTTTTTTATACCCACCGATTACTTAACGGTGTGATTTTTAATTCCTTGTACAAGGCCATTCGGGTGTCCGTTTCGCATGCAGTTTACGCCGATTTGTCATATTTAACTTTCTGGTCGATATCACAGAGTTATTTCAAAGAGAATTACAAACATTTTTTTTTGGACTTTTTTTTGTACCCAATGATTACTTATCGGTGTGATTTTTGATTCCTTGTACAAGACCATTCGGGTGTCCGTTTCGCATGACATTTGCACCGCCGTGCCTTATTTATCGTTGTGGTCGATATCACATCGTTACTTCAAAGATAATTACAAATATTTATTTCGTACTTTTTTTACACCCAATGATTACATAAAGGTATGATTTTTGATTCCTTGTACAAGGCCATTCTAGTGTCCGTTTCGCCTACCGTTTGCGCAGGCGTGCCTTATTTATCGTTCTGGTCGATATCACATCAGTACTTCCAAGAAAATTACAAACTTTTTTTTGAACTTTTTTTGTACCCACAGAGTACTTAACGGTGTGATTTTTGATACATTGTACAAGGCCATTCTGTTTAGCTTGCCGCTTTTAGCTTGCCTTATTTATTGCGCGCCGCGTGCCTTATTTATCGTTCTGGTCGATATCACATCAGTACTTCAAAGATAATTACACCGTTTTTTTTTCGAACTTTTTTCTTGTACCCATAGAGTATTTAACGGTGTGATTTTTGATTCCTTGTACAAGGCCATTCGGGTGTCGGTTTTGCATGCCATTTTGTACCCACCGATTACTTAACGGTGTGATTTTTGATTCCCTATAAAAGGCCATTCGGGTGTCCGTTTTGCATGCCGTTTGCACCAACGTGTCTTATTTAACTTTCTGGTCGATATCACATCTTTACTTCAAAGAAAATTACAAACTTTTTTTTCGTACTTTTTTTACACCCACCGAGTACTTAACGGTGAGATTTTTGATTCTTTGTACAAGGCCATTCGGTTGTCCGTTTCGCATTCTGTTTACGCCGATTTGTCTTATTTAACTTTATTGTCGATATCACATAGTTACTTCAAAGAGAATTACAAACGTTTTTTTCGTACTTTGTTTTGTACCCAATGATTACTTATTGGTGTGATTTTTGATTCCTTGTAAAAGACCATTCGTGTGTCCATTTCGCATGCCGTTTGCACCGCCGTGCCTTATTTATCGTTGTGGTCGATATCACATCGTTACTTCAAAGATAATTACTAACCTTTTTCATACTTTTTTTACACCCAATGATTACATAAACGCTTTTTTTCGTACTTTGTTTTGTACCCAATGATTACTTATCGGTGTGATTTTTGATTCCTTGTAAAAGACCATTCGGGTGTCCGTTTCACATGCCGTTTGCACCGCCGTGCCTTATTTATCGTTGTGGTCGATATCACATCGTTACTTCAAAGATAATTACTAACCTTTTTTCATACTTTTTTTACACCCAATGATTCCATAACAGTGTGATTTTTGATTCCTTGTACATGGCCATTATAGTGTCCGTTTTGCCTGCCGTTTGCGCCGGCGTGCCTTATTTATCGTTCTGGTCGATATCACATCGGTACTTAAAAGAAAATTACACACTTTTTTCGTATTTTTTTTGTATCCATAGAGTACTTAACGGTGTGATTTTTGATACCTTGTACAAGGTCATTCTGGTCTCCATTTTGCTTGCCGTTTGCGCCGGCGTGCCTTATTTATCGTTGTGGTCGATATCACAACAGTACTTCAAACAAAATTACAAAAAAAAACGTATTTTTTTTGTACCTGTAGAGTACTTAACGGTGTGATTTTTTATTCCTTGTACAAGGCCATTCGGGTGTCCGTTTTGCGCCGGCGTGCCTTATTTATCGTTCTGGTCGATATCACATCAGTACTTCAAAGAAAATTACGAACTTTTTTTTCGTATTTTTTTTGTACCCACCGATTACTTAACGGTGTGATTTTTGATTCCTTGTACAAGGACATTCGGGTTTCTGTTTTGCCTGCTTTTGCACCGCCGTGCCTTATTTATCGTTGTGGTCGATATCACATAAGTACTTCAAAGATAATTACAAACCCTTTTTTCGTACTTTTTTTGTTCCCACAGAGTACTTAACGGTATGATTTTTTATTCCTTCAACAAGGCCATTCCGGTATCTGTTTTGCATACCGTTTGCGCCGACGTGACATATTTAACTTTCTGGTCGATATAACATTGTTACTTCAAAGAGAATTACAAACGTTTTTTTTCGTACTTTTTTTGTACCCATTGAGTACATAACGGTGTGATTTTTGATTCCTTGTACTAGGCCATTCGGGTGACCGTTTCGCCTGCCGTTTGCACCACCGTGCCTTATTTATCGTTGTGGCCAATATCACATTGTTACGTCAACGATAATTACAAACCTTTTTTTTCGTACTTCTTTTATACCCACCGATTACTTAACGGTGTGATTTTTGATTCCTTGTACAGGGCCATTCGGGTGTCCGTATGCACCGCCGTGCCTTTTTTTATCGTTGTGGTCGATATCACATCAGTACTTCAAAGAAAATTACACACCTTTTTTTTCGTAATTTTTTTGTACCCACAGAGTACTTAACGGTATGATTTTTGATTCCTTGTACAAGGCCATTCGGGTTTCCGATTTGCATGCCGTTTGCGCCGACGTGTCATATTTAACTTTCTGGTCGATATCACATTGTTACTTCAAAGAGATTTACAAACGTTTTTTTTTTACTTTTTTTTGTACCCATAGAGTACAAAACGGTGTGATTTTTGATTCTTTGTACATGGCCATTTTTGTCTCCGTTTTGCTTGCCGTTTGCGCCGGCGTGCCTTATTTATCTTTCTGGTCGATATCACATCAGTACTTCAAAGATAATTACAAACCTTTTTTTCGTACTTTTTTTGGACCCACTGAGTACTTAACGGTGTGATTTTTGATTCCTTGTACAATGCCATTCGGGTGTCCGTTTCGCATGCCGTTTACGCCGATTTGTCTTATATATCGTTCTGGTCGATATCACATCAGTACTTCAAAGAAAATCACAAACGTTTTTTTTCATACTTTTTTTTGTACCCAATACTTATCGTTGTGATTTTCGATTCCTTGTACAAGGCCATTCGGGTGTCCGTTTCGCATGCCGTTTGCACCGCCGTGCCTTATTTATCGTTGTGGTCGATATCACATCGTTACTTCAAAGATAATTACAATCCTTTTTTTCGTCCTTTTTTGTACCCATAGAGTACTTAACGGTGTGATTTTTGATTCCTTGTACAAGGCCATCGGGTGTCCGTTTTGCTTGCCATTTGCGCCGGCGTGCCTTATTTATCGTTCTGGTCGATATCACATCAGTACTTCAAAGAAAATTACAAACTTTTTTTTCGTACATTTTTTTGTACCTATAGGGTACTTAAAGGTGTGATTTTTTATTCCATGTACAAGGCCATTTGGGTGTCCGTTTTGCACCGGCGTGCCTTATTTATCGTTCTGGTCGATATCACATCAGTACTTCAAAGAAAATTACAAACTTTTTTTTCGTGCTTTTTTTGTACCCACCGATTACTTAACGGTGTGATTTATGATTCCTTTTACAAGGCCATTCGGGTGTCCGTTTTGCCTGCCTTTTGCACCACCGTGCCTTATTTATCGTTGTGGTTGATATCACATCAGTACTTCAAAGATAATTACAAACCTTTTTTTTCATACTTTTTTTGTACCCACAGAGTAATTAACGGTATGATTTTTGATTCCTTCTACAAGGCCATTCGGGTATCCGTTTTGCATGCCTTTTGCGGTCGTGTCTTATTTAACAATCTGGTCGATATCACTTTGTTACTTCAAAGATAATTACAAACGTTTTTTTCGTACCTTTTTTTTACCCATAGAGTACATAACGGTGTGATTTTTGATTCCTTGTACAAGGCCATTCGGTTGTCCGTTTTGCATGCCGTTTGCGCCAACGTGTCTTATTTAACTTTATGGTCGATAAAACACATCGTTACTTCAAAGAAAATTACAAACCTTTTTTTTCGAACTTTTTTTGTACCCACCGATTACTTAACGGTGTGATTTTTGATTCCTTGTACAAGGCCATTCAGGTGTCCGTTTCGCATGCCGTTTATGCCGATTTGTCTTATTTAACGTTCTGGTCGATATCACATCAGTACTTCAAAGAAAATTACAAACGTTTTTTTTCATACTTTTTTGTACCCAATGATTACTTAACGGTGTGATTTTTGATTCCTTGTACAAGGCCATTCGGGTGTCCGTTTCGCCTGCCGTTTGCACCGCCGTGCCTTATTTATCATTGTGGTCGATTTCACATCGTTACTTCAAAAAGAATTACACACCTTTTTTCGTACTTTTTTTTGTACCCATAGAGTACTTAACGGTGTGATTTTTGATTCCTTGTACAAGGTCATTCGTGTATCCGTTTTGTTTGCCGTTTGCGCCGGTGTGCCTTATTTATCGTTCTGGTCGATATCACATCAGTACTTCAAAGAAAATTACAAACTTTGTTTTCGTACTTTTTTTTGTACCTATAGAGTACTTAACGGTGTGGTTTTTGATTCCTTGTACAAGGCCATTCGGGTCTCCGTTTTGCCTGCCGTTTGGGCCGGCGTGCCTTATTTATCGTTCTGGTCGATATCACATCAATACATCAAAGAAAATTACAAACTTTTTTCGTACTTTTTTTTGTACCCACCGATTACAAAGATAATTACAAACCTTTTTTCGTACTTTTTTTTATACCCACTGATTACTTAACGGTGTGATTTTTGATTCTTGTACAAGGCCATTCTGGTATCCGTTTTGCTTGCCGTATGCGCCGGCGTGCCTTATTTATCGTTCTGGTCGATATCACATCAGTACTTCAAAGAAAATTAGAAACGTTTTTTTTCATACTTTTTTTTGTACCCATATAGTACTTAACGGTGTGATTTTTGATTCCTTGTACAAGGCCATTCTTGTGTCCGTTTTGCCTGCCTTTTGTACTGCCGTGCCTTATTTATCATTGTGGTTGATATAACATCAGTACTTCAAAGATAATTACAAACACTTTTTTCGTAATTTTTTTGTACCCACAGAGTACTTAACGGTATGATTTTTGATTCCTTGTACAAGGCCATTCGGGTATCCGTTTTGCATGCCGTTTGCGCCGACGTGTCTTATTTAACTTTCTGGTCGATATCACATTGTTACTTCAAAGAGAATTACAAACATTTTTTTCATACTTTTTTTGTACCCATAGAGTACATAACGGTGTGATTTTTTATTCCTTGTACAAGGCCATTCGGTTGTCCGCTTTGCATGCCGTTTGTGCCTACGTGTCTTATTTAACTTTATGGTCGATAACAAATCGTAACTTCAAAGAAAATTACAAACCTTTTTTCGAACTTTTTTTGTACCCACCGATTACTTAACGGTGTGATTTTTGATTCATTGTACAAGGCCATTCGGGTGTCCGTTTCGCATGCCGCTTATGCCGATTTGTCTTATTTATCGTTATGGTCGATATCACATCAGTACTTCAAAGAAAATTACAAACATTATTTTTCGTACTTTTTTGTACCTAATGATTACTTAACGGTGTGATTTTTTATTCCTTGTACAAGGCCATTCAGGTGTCCGTTTCGCCTGCCGTTTGCACCGCCGTGCCTTATTTATCGTTGTGGTCGATATAACAACGTTACTTCAAAAAGAATTACAAACCTTTTTTTGGTACCCATAGAGTACTTAACGGTGTGATTTTTGATTCCTTGTACAAGGCCATTCGGGTATACGTTTTGCTTGCCGTTTGCGCCGGCGTGCTTTATTTATCGTTCGATATCACATCAGTACTTCAAAGAAAATTACAAACCGTTTTTTTCATACTTTTTTTTGTACCCACTGAGTACTTAACGGTGTGATTTTTGATACCTTGTACATGGCCATTCTAGTGTCTGTTTTGCCTGCCTTTTGCACCGCCGTGCCTTATTTATCGTTGGGGTCGATATCACATCAGTAATTCAAAGATAATTACAAACCTTTTTTTTCGTACTTTTTTTGTACCCACAAAGTACTTAACGGTATGATTTTTGATTCCTTGTACAATGCCATTCGGGTTTCCGATTTGCATGCCATTTGCGCCGCCGTGTCTTATTTAATTAACGGTGTGATTTTTTATTCCTTGTACAAGGCCATTCGGGTGTCCGTTTCGCATGCCGTTTACACCGCCGTGCCTTATTTATCGTTGTGGTCGATATCACATCGTTACTTCAAAGATAATTACAAACCTATTTTTGTACTTTTTTTATACCCAATTATTACTTAAGGGTTTTGTTGGTCCCTTGGAAAGGCTAACACAAGTTTAGAGGGAGGGGGGTGAATAAACTTGTCCCCAAAAACATTCCTAAAACTAGATTTTAAGCAAATTAAGGTTCAGTTAAAAACTTGTGTGGAGTTAAGCTGACTAAGCTGAGTTTAAGTCAAACTGACTTAAGCAAAATTTGAGTCAACCAGCAGCGGATATAATTAGCCTTTATAATATATAGATTAACAAACAATTTGTTGACTCGATTTCAGAACAAGAATTAGATAATTAAGACTGTAATGAAGTAAGTAAATGCGTAAAGTAAATAAACAAGAATTATAGAGGTTCCAGGTGGTGTAATCCATTACGTCCTCTCTTCCCCTGTGATGCGGAGGAAAATTCCACTAGAACTTCTTTGAGATGGCCCGGTTACAAAAAGTTCTAAACTGATAGTCCTTGACTAATCCCTAGCTTCACTATCTAAACATTTGTAGAACAGGTAGAATTGCTGCTCTACAATTGTTTGAAACACTGGTCCTTGGAGGGTTGAATTGCCTCTTCACCAGCTCATCACAAACATAGTCTTCCTGACTGCACTCAACTATCCTTCACACCTTCTTGGTGTTTCACAGTCTAAACCTTTGATGAAATCAAAGTTGACACTTGAATCAATAACTATGATTCAATTGTGATTTGAGCTTTTCTTCTAGATAAGTAAATTATGCACAGCTCTGTATATCTTCCAATGATAGATCTTGAAATGATTGAATGCTAATGAACATTTGAAGAAACTTCTTGATCTTGCAATTAAGTACTTAGCAGGAATTCTTTTGAAATTGGCTTTCCCCCTTAATTTGATCTTTCTTGACTAGATAGATTCTTTTAATTCCTCATGCCTTGCTTCTTGTTGTTGTAGAAGTAGTCTATTTATAGGGGTTTATCTAACGTTCATCCTGCTTGAATCTTGTAACGGCTATATTTTCTGACCATTCTGCTCTGTCAGTATTTCATCCAATAGAATCGCTTCCTTTATAACGTTCGACTGTACTATCAGTTTTTTGGATGACTGACATGTAAAACTGAGTTTCCTTATCAGTTTTATACTGAGTATATGAGTTGTCAGTTTCTTGACTGACTTGGAGCGTTAACTGAGATTTTACTCTTCTTCAAATATCGAGACTCAGGTTTTCATCCGATTATAATTGACTTAATCAGAGTACACCATAAACAATTATCTTCTAAGAATTCATTGTCCTTATGATTCTTAGGTCTTCATACAAGATCCATAAAGTCAGTTCAGTCACCACAATCTTGCCCTGAAGTCTAACTTTATAGTCTCGACTTGTAATCTTCATAACTGAGTTTGAACCCTCGGTTCTTCAATCTTCTATAATTGAGTCTGTGACCCTCGGTCCTTAATCTTCTAGTTAAGCCAATCGAAGTCAGTGTCCTCAAAGAAACTTATCTTCTTGATTTTACATTTGGTGTGCTCTATTTTTCAGTTTCTTATAGAATCTCATTTTAACTAAATTCCAGTTTCTTATTTTCTCAGTTCCCGGCCTAGAACTATTATAGTGCTTGTCTGATTTAACCTATACAAATATCAGACTCTATAAAATCCTATACATTAATATCTAGACATCTTTTTGCTTTGCACTATAACAGCTAGTTATGACACTTCATCAATGGGGTTTAGAACAACGAATAAATAAGTGATGAATCATCATCAAAACATAAATTTTATTTCCAACAATTTCCCCTTTTTTGATGATGTCAATACCCTCCTTAAAATCAATGCAAAAAGATTAAACAAAATACAGTAAATAACACAATGAACTGAGAAACTGAGAATTTATTTGATAACTGAGTTACAAAGTAGTGTAATAAAATACAACACAATAAAAAGAACTAAAAGGCAGTTCTTTTTTACTTGAAAGCAAGTTATGTTGATTGTCATAAGTTTCTGCAACATTTCTCATAGCATCATTTGTTTTTGTGCTTTCAATTCCATGAATGCTTGCCCATATGTTCCATGATTCGGATAAATTGTGCTTGCTGAAGAATTTGCTTTTGAAAAGAACTGTGAAAGTGAAAACAGTTGCCCTTAGTCTTTCACTGGTGGCTGTTCTTAGTAGATTTTGAACAAATTCAGGTTCAGCCTTTTCAACTTTCTTTGATTCTTTATCTATAGTACCATCACTCCCATTTCTTAAGTTTGTGCCAGTAATGCATAAGCATCTTCTACATACGTAGAAATGTTTCTAGAGATTCTTCTCTTGATTCTCCTTCTCTTGCTGGTAGATTTCTGAATAGACTGTAGAGACGAGAATCCAAACCAACTCTTTTGTCAGTGGGCTCTGAGTATTTAGAAATTAGCTCCATTTCCTCATCAGTGAATTCTCCTCTAGCTTTCTTCAGTTCAGACAGTTTATCATCAATGTTTGCAAGGACTTGTGGCATCTCAGTTGCATGGACTTTTAAGATGTCTAAACTTCCCCCTTATTGACATCATCTATATATGAATCAGGCTTCTGATGTAAGTGTTCAGATTTTGTTGAGTTGATGCCAAAATGGTTTGAGCTACAACTGAGTCCTTCATGCCATCTTCCATTAATACCATTCTATCAACCAGATTATTGAGAATACCTTCCCATCTGTCTTGAGTTTCATCTCTTCTTGCGTCATTCTCAATGGTTGTCTTCCGAAGCTCAATCAAAGTGTTTTGACAGTTATTAGTGACGATATCCATCTTCTTTTCAAGTTTGATTCTTTCATCTTGACTAGCTTCTAAGGACTTTAGGACTTTTCCAAATAAGCTGTTGTCATCCTTTTGAATTCTGATTATCACATTATGATAGTACTTAATGAGATCAACCTGAGTAGGTATATCTTTTGAGCTTCCTGCTTGTTGGACATTGTCTTTGTTTGTCTCAACCTCGGTTGATTTAGCTTGCTTTAGAGGTGAGATAACAACTTGCTTCAAATTTTCCTTGTATTCTGCCGACCTTCTTCTTTCTTCAGATTGTTTTCTAATTTCTTCCAAGTTTGATTGATCAACATCTCTTGCAGGTGATAAATTGAACATTAAATTATTCATCTGATTCTTCTCCAGCCATGTTTGCCACTGTTCTCGCTATTTCAAGCATAGACTTGTCTGTAGGAGATTTATAACCTTCTTTTTCTTCTTGTTGTGCATCAGACATATTTTTAGAACTGGAGCTTTCACTGGATTCTTCAGAACTACTAGAATCACCATAAGTAGTCTGATCAGTTTCAGTTCTCTTTTCTTGTAAAGAGGCTAGAATCCCTTTCTGCAGATTGGCATCTTCCTGAGAATCATCATCATCATTATCATTCTTTCTGGAATTTCCACCAGATGTGGTTTCCTTCCAATAACTATTTCTGATCAGTGCATATCCTTGATTCAAAAATTCATCGGTATTGATTATCTCTGATAGATTTGTAATGTTGTATAAATCGAATACCCATTTTTCAGTAATTTCCATTTCTAAGAGCTGACTTCTTTGATTGGCGATGGAACTGAATTCCAGGTTTGATATTTGTGCAATCGTTCATAATCAGCTGACATTAATTCTCCATGATCAGTTGATGATTTAGATTGAGTGACAATCTCCCCTGATTCTCTTGTGACCTCCTGGTTATCTTCTAGAATAACATCTTCAGTTTGCATAGGGTCAGTTCTTGCAACATCATTAGTTTGCAAAAGACCAGTTCTGATGGTTCCTCCCTCAGCAGTGATTGGGATTTCTGATGACTCTTTTTCAACGACTGAGACTGAGATTGTCGGCTCAGTTTACAAAACTTTCTCACTTACAAGTTCTTCGGCAACTTGTTTCCCAGTAGGCTCAAGTTCCAATTCAGTAACTGGAACTTCTTTCATTGTTGGTTCAATGTGTTCTTCTTCATTGACTTGCTCATCCAAGTTAATGACTTTAGTTGATCTTGAGTCTACTTCAGCTCTTTTTTCCACAGATTGAGAAGCTGAAAATCCTTTGACTGATTCTTCAAATTCTAATCTGGAAATGGATTTTTGAGGGGTGGATCTGGATTTTGAAAGTAACGAAAGCATATCCAACGTTGTTTTATCAATCAATCTTTCTTCACTGTCAGATTCTTCATCATCATGTTCAACTCTCAGGGTTTGTTCCCCCTGAGTCTCAGCTTCCTTTTGTAAATCAGTTTCAACATTCTGTTCTCTGTTGACAACTCAGTTTCCTTTGTCATTTCAATTTCTTGTGAATGTGAAACTGGTTCTTGAATAGATAAAGCTTCAGTTATTGGTGTTGGGGCAGATTCAGCAAGAATAACTTCAGTTCTTTCAATCTATGCTGATCCTTCAGCAACTGAAGTATCAATTATTGGTGAAACAATATCAGATTTATCTCTCTCTGAATCTTCCAATTGTTTCCTTCTTTTTCTTAATTCTTAAACCTGTTTCAAGGCTTCGTCTCCAGTTACAATTTTCTCCGATTTTCTGCTTTTCTTCTTTTTGAGTTCATTTACAGAACCCTCAGCTTTTCTTTTTCCAGCCTTTTCTTCTTTAATAACAATCTTTCCATCAGAAACTGATGTTTCTTTCCTCTTTGCGATTCCAAAATGGTCGAGTATTCTTTGGACCACTAATGCAAGAGTCTTCTTGTGATAGAAACGACCTTTCTTGACATCGGTCTTCCTCTTGGGTAAGTCAATTGATTGTGCCACTAATTGATCAAATAGATATCTTTGCCAATTAAAACTTTCTCCAAACCAAATCACATAAAGTAAATCCAACTTTGCTCCAGATAGATTGCTAAAGTTTCCTGCATTTCCAAATATACAATTTGCCAACATCTTTGAGAGAAAATTGAATTCTGGTTTGAGTAAACTTGTGCTCCCGGTCTGTAAAACTGCGGATTCTGCATCAATTGCTATATCATTCCATAGTTTCTCCTTTTGTTCTTTGGTCAACTTGATGGCTTATGTTCCTTTCTCTGCAATTAGATCTTCGGTGACCTTGATCTGTTTACCATTGACAGTAGTGGTATAAGTGTGTGTGTCTTCTCCTTCTATAGCTGTACTTCCAAATTCATAGATGTCTCCAACGCTTTCCAGACATACACTTTATAGATCGATGTTGAATACAGCATCCAATCATTTGACTTTCTGAATTTTTGCTGCAATTATCTTAGCTAGAGTTTGATCAGTATAGTTTGCAATAAATTGATCAAGTGAAATAGTCATTCCAGGTTCAAAAGAGTGAAAGTCATTGTTTTCTGGATTTGATTGAGAATTTGAAAATTTGGAGATTTAGAGAATATATTCAAAATTCGAGTGTAAGGAATTATAAAAGAAAATTCTGGATTATTTATAATTTGTAGGAAAGGTAGTTAAGAATTGAGTGGGACTTAAAACGTATTGTCATAAATGTTTTGAGATTGTGAAAAAGAAGATAAGTGGAAAAGATGGACGGTTGAGATTAGGAAGGATCACGTCTTTTCTTGATATCCGTAGCTAGAAAGTAGTAAGTAGGATAGATGCGGTGTATCTCTAGCTGTACACGTTCAATCTTGTACTTATTCAAAAACTCAGTTGTGAATACAATTCAGTTTTTCGGTTTCCAGTTACCGATATTTTCCTGCAAAACAAATTAAGAAATTTTTGGTACCCATATCTGTTTGGGTCTTAACTGATTAGTTTTCGAAGATATAATTTTATTTTTGACTTTATACCTCTCTTGATATTTTGACGGAGTAAAGTCAGTTTTCACAAGCTTTTCCTGTTTTGTCCAGACAGTTTTTGATTTGTGAAACCGATGTGATGGTTCATTCCAATCTTCATCAGTGGGAAATAGTCTTCCTTTCCCTCTGAGTCTATTATTCCATGAATGATCTGAAGGATGCAGGTTTAGAGGTTCTTAGATCTAAACGAGTTAGATCTACGCGCAGCGGATGGATCACGATTTATATATCAAAACACATAATTAAAGGACTTAAACTTCTACAAGGGGGTTAAGATCATGTTACCAATATCGGGAAGAGTCGCCTTGATCTTCCGATGTGTTCTCCAAACGGCGGTTGGTGGACACCCTTCTTGATACACGAACCTCCTTGATATGCAACACCAAGAAAAACTCAAAGTTTTTCTTCTTCTAAAACCCTAGACAAGAGAAAACTAATTTTTCCTCTCCTTTTTTACATAGTGGTCGAATTATGCCCATGAATTAAGGCTTGGGAGAACTCTCTTTATATAGGAGAGTAATCCTTGTCCTCCAAGGATTAAATAATTAAGAGATAATTATTACATTAATCCTTTATTCCAAATAAAAGATAAATAAAATGATTATCCCAAACAAATTAGGATAAATCATATTATAATCTAATATTCCATGAATTATCATTTAACAAATAAAAGATAAATCACATGTCAAATAATTATCCAAGAAAACTAATTTCTCTCTAATTATTTAATGATATTGGCACCACAAATAGGGTCAAAAAGCCCACATAAAATGTCTTTTATGTGTATAATATTATTTAGCCCAACTAAATAATATCTATGCATATCAATTAATTAGCCCAGCCAATTAATTATCACTGAGGTCCAAGTAACAAGAATACTAGTCCGAATTATAGAAGCCACATCGGGGACCATGGACCTATGACCAGTAGCTCCAATAATTAATTATTCGTCGAACAGAATAAGTACATTAATTATTAATTCCGGGATTACGCCACCATAAACCCGAAACTGAACTCTACCGATTGCAGATGTATACTTATACTCAACCCATAGAGTGAATAAGCGTCCATTGATATAATCACTACATACGGATTAACCCTCCATAGATCGTCCATTCTCGAGTAGGAAGTCTCCGTGAACCCGACTTCGAATATCTTATCCTTATTTACCATTAACCCCTCGATGATCAATTAGCACACATATCGACTAGTAGCTAATTAGTCAAATGTGAACTCCGGGATCGATCACTTTCTTAGGGCTAACAAACAAGGGACTTTGTCTCTCTTCTTCCCGAGAAGGAATGGATTCCATGTCTGTGAAAATCGAGAACTACTCACTCATCCGGAGATAGTGCCAATGAGAAGTGGCTTGGAACACATATTTAAGTGAACCGTAACTAACACATCAAACACTACCCGGGACAAGCGGCACCCGTGATCACCTCGAGATTAAGGTTGATCCATATATGATCATCTAATGATTTAATAAGATTCCTCGATTACGGAATTATACCGAGAAATTCGATTAAATCGGTCCAAATCCTATATGAATGCCATCATATATAAATGCCCCACGTAGGTACCCTCTACCGGCAAATCCGATAAGACTATCACACCCTAAGGTGTTCGGCGCATTATTGGTGTTTTAATCAAGAGACCCTAAACTCGATTAAGTTCACCACGGACTAACAGCTTAAGCATATCTCCACTAACTCAATCCTCACGTGTAATCCATACACCGAGTTAAGTGGTTACATATAGATATACTTAGGGTTTGCAAAGTGATGTATTACTTTACAAAGCACAAAGCAAGTAATAAGGTGAGATAAATTCTGTCATTCATTATTAAAAACAATTACACAAATTGTCTTTCGGGCACTACACCTAACAATCTCCCACTTGCATGAAATGACAAGTAATGATTGTTTTTAGAGCACACCCTTTCTCATCTTATTCACAACACTCTCCCACTTGCTCTAAAAGCAGATGAGATATATTCCTCAATGCCGTACCCTCCAAGCACTCGACTTGGTACACTGATTAGCTAGGTTGTCGACTCGAGACGATCTTTAGGATTGAAACGTTGTCGGTCCTTCCAATCAGGCGGTACTCTCTCTCAACATGCTTTTGTCTTCTTGTGACTGAGAAGATCCTTCTAAGCTATCTCTTCACTGTTTTCACGATGAAGTGATATCGGCTTATCAGACCTGGAATTACTCCCAGACCAAAAAGGAAATTCTAAGCACTATGAGTAAACATTGAGCCCGAGATCAACTTAATGATCATCCTTAATCTGACTACAAGTCAGAATCAGTGTAATCAACCATATTCAAGTTTGCACCTGAATATACAAGCACATTATTCCTCGTTCTTCAAAAATACTTGAGGACGTACTAAACCGCTATTTTATGCTTGAATCCGAGATTTGACTACTATTGACTTGTGACAACCTGACTTGCCGTTATCCAAGAGAGACTCTATCCCATTTTCTCTTTTATCCGGAGATTTAGAGAATCATTCCTGAGAGGTAAGGTAGGACTACTCTCGTTGAATGTTGCATATGTATATGCATAATCATCTTATTCAATAAGACGGATGGGATAGCCAATGACTCATTCTTGTGAATTTGACCGAATCAGAATCTTAGAATATAGTCCAATTTTCTCATCAAGAGAATCTTGGCCTGTCAGTTTCCGACTTCAGATAGCACACCCATGTTGTTTCCAACCGTTTTAGTGTTATCATTTATGAACACTAATGCTACTACTTTACCAATATTGATATCCAGTCTAAGAATAAACTTATCAATATTTTGGTCAAGTCCACATATTTTAAAACATGTGACTTTTAAATGACCGAGAGGTTCTCTTAAATCCACAAAGGATATAAGCCATGGCAGAGCCTCCTACCAAAGGTTCTTTACGAATGAATTAAGATATCGTTAGTCTCGCAAAAAGGTCTTAGGGAATCACCCCTATCTTCTCGCTTTGTAACGAATCCGTTATTCATTCTTAGCTAAAACCCTTCGTTTCGAATGAATTCGATTCCGTTGTTCGGCAAGAAAGTCCTGTGGAATCACCCCTATTTTCTCGCTTAACGAAATCTAGCAAGACCGAGTGGTGAGAGAGTTCAAGGTCCGGTTAACTCTCTACTTGTCGTGAATCACCCTATACCACTCAACTTTGCGCCAAAGTTTAAACTTTCCTATTCATTCGACTCTTTTACTGTGTAGATCCAATTGCTCCCACTTTGGGCCCTAAGACACTCGGTGGTTCTACAAGAGGTCGAACAAAACTGGAGTACCAAAACTCCATTCACAGGGTTAAGGTTTTCAAACCAACCTCTATAATCGAATCCTATCACACCCACCAAGAGCCATAGGTTATCAATCACCCCAAAGAGATTATAAAGTCCACAAAATCACAATTGGTCAACGGTTAAACCATACTCCCACTTTGTGTCTTGGGTGGATTGACATTACGATCTAGTAGTATTTATCGTGTAATCACCAACAACTAATGTTGGGCGTGGTCCGATTAAATCGATAGTAACTACCTTTGGGTAACCGTACTCCAAGGTTTAAGGTCACATTTTCTATAGATTCTATCGTAAGGCTTGTGACAGTTCAACCGTCACTTTCGATCTCAAGAATCTTATAATCAACCTTCACTCGTCTCATTAAGATATTTCACGAAACAGTCAAAATCGAACGTATCGCAAAATCCCTGATCCTACCTTCAAGCATTAAATGCTAAATGCCTACATTTACGGATGTGGTGTGAACCGAATTCACTCCTTATCCATAAACTCACTAGCATCTTCTAGGTAGACTTCTCGGTTTACATAATAATGTTAACCGTTATTTTGCAACGAATTATCTTAATCGAGTTTAGCAGTGTATTGTAGCATATCAATAACTATATAGGGCAAGTCTATGGTTTCTTCTTTAGTGAGAAACATTCCACTAGGAGGCAGGCCGAGCATCAGTCCCAAGACTATGCGATAGCCTATTTCTGAGCATGGAATACTCTTTTCTCTGCTAAAATCAGAGACTCCTCGTCGTATTCTTTTGATAAACCAACCAGTGTTTTGAGTAGTTATCAGACAGAATGTCACCACTCAAAATCTCCCACTAGCTTGTATCTCTCACTAGACCCCGAAGGTCATGATGAACAAGCTATGTTCCCCCTTCAAATCTATTACCCTCTCCCGATTGAAAGGAAACTTAGTCATTGTTCCTTTGAGATAGTGTTCCTAGACTGGGAGATATGAATCACCCTTAGCCAGTCGTCAGGTCTTATCTCTAGGATATATGCACTAATTAATAGATATTGAAGGGTCGTTTATCTTAATACGGAAACCTTTTACCTTTAATAGTTTTAGATGTGTTACACATACTTATTCAGCTGTTCTAAGTGGTTCTGACTTTATCAAACAAAAGTCCGAGTCTCGGATTCGTACTACAAATGTCATATTCACTTTCTATGAGGCAACAATATATCGAGTTGAAAGTGAATCCAATTGTTTCAACGAATCCAGAAACGAAAAATAAATTTTTCGTGATATTCAAGGATAGAATCCGAAATTCATTTCCTTATATCACTCCCACTATTCTAGCTGAAATTACTGCCCGTTGTTACTTTATTAATCGTTAATTCACAACTTCCTTGTTCTTCCAAAGAACTAAGCTATCGAGTCAAGTTACTCGGTTATGAAAGTCGTTAAGGATTCATTGGTTAGTGATCTGAAATCACTTTCCTTATCATATACTTTCTTTAATTAATGTTTCGGTTTAGCCTCAAAACTTTAGTTAAGATGATTAACACTTATAGACATTCTTTCCCATTCTTAACTTTCCTTAAAAGGAAATAGTCTTGAACTAGCAGTTCGTTTGAGTAGACACTACTCGTGAACTGTGGGATGTCTAATGAAAGTGTTACCCAGTGGGACTGATTTTCTAATAAATTAGAAAAACATAATATAAAAGCTCCCACTAGTTTATCGGTTCCAAATACCGTCTAACTAGCGACACTTTAATTTATGATTCTCCAATTTTTCTATCAGAAAATTTCTCGTGTAGACACTACACAATTCACTAGAAGAATTTTATCGTCCCAATCATCTTTCAAACTAACTACGGTTGTCTCTCGTTCTGCACGAGTGACAGCAGTGACATGCCTATTTACGTCACTTAAGTTTTGAAGGCTTCAAGAGAAATATCTCTTCCGAAAAATTAATCGCATGTGAGATTAATAAATACAACGTTCTAGTTACTTACCACTTTTTAACGAAGTCATTACTAGTCAATTTTACACTAGCAGTCTAGCACCTTAGAGAGATATATATAACAGTTGTAAATAAAATTGACAGAAAATAAATCCAAATCATACACTACTAAAATTTTATGAACATAAACTAAGTACTTATAGTCTATCCTACCGTTCCAAGGATTTAATCTAATGCCTCAGTGCCGCCTTAGGGTAGGTCAAAGAGTTTTCGATTAATATTGAAGATCAGATTGAGAATCGAACATCTCATTTTTTATCGTCAATCACCTTTCCTTTTTCAGCCAAGGTACTACCAAAAATACCCTTTATGAGTGTGACCTACTGTCTCAGATTTTTAGGTAGACCCCGAGTGTGCCGCCTTAGGGTCGGTCAGTGACCCGACGAGTACCCAAAATCCTATCCTTTCGGAGACCAAGCCTTGAATTTTGATAGCGGTGAAGGCCTTCCTTAGGGAGGCCGGTCCCAGGCCGGCACGAGGCGTCACCATTCTCTCACGTTGCTTGTGTCAACAGTAGAGGCCGTGGGGTCGGCCGTCGCCTCTCCGCTCCCACTCAATATTTTGAAAAGCGGTGGGTTTACTTGATCACGTTTTTGGACTTGATGTTACATTAAGAAACAATAAATCATAGGTCCGAATGTTGTCGGTTATGTGGGCTAGCCCACCCGACCTATTCGTTAGAACATATGTGGCCGCCGGACGGGTCAAGGCTAGGAGAGGTCCGTTGAGCCGTAGTGGCTCTTCGGATGGCTCGGTATTGCGGCACCCCGTGCAAACGCCACACGTGGAGGTGAAGTCGATTGAGCCGTAGCTACCGTTGACCACCCAACCGTGGTTAAACCACTTTCGAACCTGTTTGCCCGTGATTATCCATTCCTTAAACATCAAACATTCACGAGACACTACGGAACAAAAACGTAATCTCGTCTTAGGTAAGGTGGAATTCACCGAGAATCCAACACCTTAACCACGAGGTTTCGGGATTTTACTCCTTATGCTTTCGCAGAGTGGGATTCACCGAGAATCCATCACCCAACCTCGACGATTGAAAAACCCGTGTTCCTCGGTTTTACCCTAATTAGTTTCTAATTAATATCAAACAACTAATTAAAACTAATTGCGTGTTTTATACATGCCTAACTAATTCCTCGAATTAATTTCTACATGTATGCATATGGAGTGGAATTCATGATATGATGCATGTCATGGCAATTTTCCGGTTCTACACATACAATCTAAACATGTATTCTAGTGCGGAAAATAAACACCGAGATGGACCGTTGGCACCCCCGTATCTAACCTATTAGAAAATAAATAACGAAACCCTAACTAGGGTTTACTACTTTCTAACAAAATCTGCAGCTGTTCAAAATCTTCGATGATCGGCAAACCAAACAAACTTGGATCGCGACAAAACTTTCCAGATCTGTTCTTCACTACTCGGGCTTCAATATGGACGGTTGGATCGGAGCTTTGACTTGTCAATTTTCTCCAGCGAGCCGCCCAGCTTGCTGCTGAAACAGCCTCTTACAGCAGCGCATCATTGACTTCCCGAGGCCGATCGGGGATCGATTTGAATCCCGATCGTCCTGAAAATTTTATCTCACGTCCAAAACTCCATGATATGCGATCTGACCAGTCGGATTTTAATTTGAACGGTCCAATTGTTCCCAGAAAATCGAAGAAGTCACAGTTAGGGTTTCTGTGAATCCTGCGTTTTTCTGTTACAGCTGCCTCTTCTCATCAACGAACGGACATCCAAACGGACTCTGATCGACTCCAAACATTGTGGGATTGTTCATCAACGTCCAATCTTGATTATGACCGGAGGGATCTTCGTTTTAACGGCTCAAAAAACGGGAAAAATGAAAAGACTAAACAGCTACTAAACAGATCTATTTACAGGAAATTAAACTTGCAATAATAAATAAATTACATAATTTCCTATATTCATGTGAACGAATTTTCATCGTTTATATGAGTTTACAATAGATCTAACGGGAAAACGGTGCCAACCCCAATCCATCTCTTCAACCATAGCAATTTAAAAATTATTAATGCATAATAATAAGTAAAATATCACCTACATGCAATTCCACTCCTTTAAATCGTTTAACTACGATTATGATTATATAAATCGTGGAACCTGTCTCTGATACCACATGAAGGATGCAGGTTCTTAGATCTAAACGAGTTAGATCTACGCGCAGCGGATGGATCACGATTTATATATCAAAACACATAATTAAATGACTTAAACTACTACAAGGGGGTTAAGATCATGTTACCAATATCGGGAAGAGTCGCCTTGATCTTCCGATGTGTTCTCCAAACGGCGGTTGGTGGACACCCTTCTTGATACACGAACCTCCTTGATATACAACACCAAGAAAAACTCAAAGTTTTTCTTCTTCTAAAACCCTAGACAAGAGAAAACTAATTTTTCCTCTCCTTTTTTACATAGTGGTCGAATTATGCCCATGAGCTTGGGAGAACTCTCTTTATATAGGAAAGTAATCCTTGTCCTCCAAGGATTAAATAATTAAGAGATAATTATTACATTAATCCTTTATTCCAAATAAAAGATAAATAAAATGATTATCCCAAACAAATTAGGATAAATCATATTATAATCTAATATTCCATGAATTATCATTTAACAAATAAAAGATAAATCACATGTCAAATAATTATCCAAGAAAACTAATTTCTCTCTAATTATTTGATGATATTGGCGCCACAAATAGGGTCAAAAAGCCCACATAAAATGTCTTTTATGTGTATAATATTATTTAGCCCAACTAAATAATATCTATGCATATCAATTAATTAGCCCAGTCAATTAATTATCACTGAGGTCCAAGTAACAAGAATACTAGTCCGAATTACAGAAGCCACATCGGGGACCATGGACCTATAACCAGTAGCTCCAATAATTAATTATTCGTCGAACAGAATAAGTACATTAATTATTAATTCGGGATTACGCCACCATAAACCCGAAATCGAACTCTACCGATTACATGAGATGTATACTTATACTCAACCCATAGAGTGAATAAGCGTCCATTGATATAATCACTACATACGGATTAACCCTCCATAGACTGTCCATTCTGAGTGGGAAGTCTCCGTGAACCCGACTCAGAATATCTTATCCTTATTTACCATTAACCCCCTGATGATCAATTAGCACACATATCTGACTAGTAGCTAATTAGTCAAATGTGAACTCCCGGGATCGATCACTTTCTTAGGGCTAACAAACAAGGGGACTGTCTCTCTACTTCCCGCAGGAAGGAATGGATTCCATGTCTGTGTAAATCAGAACTACTCACTCATCTGGAGATAGTGCCAATGAGAAGTGGGTTGGAACACATATTTAAGTGAACCGTAACTAACACATCAAACACTACCGCAGGACAAGCAGCACCCCGTGATCACCTCAGGATTAAGGTTGATCAATATATGATCATCTAATGATTTAATAAGATTCCTCGATTACGGAATTATACCGAGAAATTCAGATTAAATCGGTCCAAATTTATATGAATGCCATCATATATAAATGCCCCACGTGTAGGTACCCTCTACCGACATTCCGGATAAGACTATTACACCCTAAGGTATGTTAGGGCGCATTATTGGTGTTTTAATCAAGAGACCCTAAACTCGATTAAGTTCACCACGGACTATGATTTTAAGCATATCTCCACTAACTCAACCTCACGTGTAATCCATACACCGAGTTAAGTGGTTACATACTGAGATATACTTAGGGTTTGCAGCAGTGTATTACTTTACAAGCACAAAGCAAGTAATAAGGTGAGATAAATTATGTCATTCATTATTAAAAACAATTACACAAATTGTCTTTCGGGCACTACACCTAACATGATCTTCATTCTTAGATGGATATGACTTGAAGATTTTTCTGACTGATCTCTGATCAGTTTTGCCTTTTTCAGCCTTCTGAGTCTTCCTGTAAAATCTATTGGCTTGGTGCATTTTACCAACTGATTTTTCAGTCCTGTTAGTTTGTGCATTTGGTTGTGCTGAGTTTTTGTCAGTTCTAATAACTTTATCAATTTTCTGAGTTCCTGACTGTTGAGTAGTCACAAATTTCATTGCAACTGATCTTGGTCTAAACTTAGAATTATACTGATTAACAAACCCTAAACCTGATCTGTCTCCAAACGGTTTTCCAGGTTTGAACTGAACAATGGGAATTGGATCAACTGATGATTCTGTGATGTTTATTACTTCTGTCAATTCATCAGTTGGTCGAATTACCTTGGTTCCATTAATAGTTTTTATTAAATTGATCTCAACATTCAATCTCGAAATTTCCGTTTTCAATAAATTTTTATCCTTTTTGACATTCTCATAATTCTTTTGAATTGCTTCTAATTCCTTTATGAGTATGTCCAAGGTTTCATTGAAATCTTCATTTCTCTGATTGTTCATGGCAGTGTGAGTGCTTGATGTTCCGGATTTGTGTGAGAGCTTGTAGTACTGAATCTTTCAAACACTTGATCCTGAAATTCATAAACAACATTCTGCAAATAGTGAGTCAGGGGGTTATTCAGCCAGCTTCTAATTCTACATGTGTCCATTAAATTTTAAATATAGTAAGGGTTTTCAACAACTGGAAAAATAGATGGCCAGATACTTCAAGCAAACAAAGTGATACTGAGATTCAGTAGTGGATCTCTTTAAAACAGAAGCACTGCTCCGATACCAATTGTTGGTCCCTTGGAAAGGCTAACATAAGTTTAGAGGGGGGTGAATAAACTTGTCACCAAAAACTTTCCCAAAACTAGATTTTAAGCAAATTAAGGTTCAGTTAAAAACTTGTGTGGAGTTAAGCTGACTAAGCTGAGTTTAAGTCAAACTGACTTAAGCAAAAACTGAGTCAACCGGCAGCGGATATAATTAGCCTTTATAATATATAGATTAACAAACAGTTTGTTGACTCGATTTCAGAACAAGAATTAGATAATTAAGACTGTAATGAAGTAAGTGAATGCGTAAAGTAAATAAACAAGAATTATAGAGGTTCCAGGTGGTGTAATCCTATACATCCTCTCTTCCCCTGTGATGCGAAGGAAAATTCCACTAGAACTTCTTTGAGATGGCCCGGTTACAAAAAGTTCTAAACTGATAGTCCTTGACTAATCCCTAGCTTCACTATCTAAACACTTGTAGAACAGGTAGAATTGCTGCTCTACAATTGATTGAAACACTGGTCCTTGGAGGGTTGAATTGCCTCTTCACCAGCTCATCACAAACACAGTCTTCCTGACTGCACTCAACTGTCCTTCACACCTTCTTGGTGTTTCACAGTCTAAACCTTTGATGAAATCAAAGTTGAGACTTGAATCAATAACTATGATTCAATTGTGATTTGAGCTTTTCCTCTAGATAAGTAAATTATGCACATTAGTACTTCAAAGAGAATTACAAACGTTTTTTTTCGTACTTTTTTTTGTACCCATAGAGTACTTAACGGTGTGATATTTGTACAAGGAATCAAATATCACACCGTTAAGTACTCTATGGGTACAAAAAAAGTACGAAAAAAAACGTTTGTAATTCTCTTTAAAGTATTGATGTGATATCGACCAGAACGATAAATAAGGCACGCCGGCACAAACGGCAAGCAAAATGGATGCCAGAATGGCCTTGTACAAGGAATCAAAAATCACACCATTAAGTACTCTTTGGGTACAAAAAAATGTATGAAAAAAACGTTTGTAATTAATTCCCTTTTTGTAGTACTGATGTGATATCGACCAGAACGATAAATAAGGGACGCCGGTGCAAACGGCAAGCAAAACGGAGGCCATAATGGCCTTGTACAAGGAATTAAAAATCACACCGTTAAGTACTCTATGGGTACAAAAAAACGAAAAAAAAACGTTTTTAATTCTCTTTGAAGTACTGATGCGATATCGACCAGAACGATAAATAAGGCACGCCGGCGCAAACGGCAAGCAAAACGGAGGCCATAATGGCCATGTACAAGGAATCAAAAATCACACTATTAAAGTACTCTATGGGTACAAAAAAATTACGAAAAAATGTTTGTAATTCTCTTTGAAGTACTGATGTGATATCGACCAGAACGATAAATAAGGCACGCCGGTGCAAACGACAAGCAAAACGGAGGCCAGAATGGCCTTGTACAAGGAATCTAAAATCACACCGTTAAGTACTCTATGGGTACAAAAAAAAGTATGAAAAAAAACGTTTGTAATTCTCTTTGAAGTACTGATGTGATATCGACCAGAACGATAAATAAGGCACGCCTGCACAAACGGCAAGCAAAACGGAGGCCAGAATGGCCTTATACAAGGAATAAAAATCACACCGTTAAGTACTCTATCGGTACAAAAAAAAGTATGAAAAAAAACGTTTGTAATTCTCTTTAAAATCTTGTTGTGATATCGACTTAACAATAAATAAGGCACGCCGCGTAAAAGCGGCAAACAAAACGGAGGCCGAATGGACTTGTACAAGGAATCAAAATCACACCGTTGAGTACTCTATGGGTACAAAAAAGTATGAAAAAACATTTGAAATTCTCTTTGAGTCTCGATGTGATATCGACTGTAACGATAAATAAGGCACGCCGGCGCAAACGGCAAGCAAAACGGAGGCCAGAATGGCCTTGTACAAGGAATCAAAAATCACACTGTTAATTACTCTATAGGTACAAAAAAAATGTGTGTAATTCTCTTTGAAGTACTGAAGTGATATCGAACAGAACGATAAAATAAGGAACGTCGGCGCAAATGGCAAGCAAAACGGAGGCCAGAATTGCCTTGTACAAGGAATCAAAAATCACACCGTTAAGTACTCTATGGGTACAAAAAAGTATGAAAAAAAAAGCGTTTGTAATTCACTTTGAAGTACTGATGTGATATCGACCAGAACGATAAATAAGGCACGCCGGCGCAAACGGCAAGCAAAACGGAGGCCAGAATGGCCTTGTACAAGGAATCAAAAATCACACAGTTAATTACTCTATGGGTACGAAAAAAAAAATTGTAATTCTCTTTGAAGTACTGATGTGATATCGACCAGAACGATAAATATGGCACGCCGGCGCAAACGGCAAGCAAAACGGAGACCAGAATGGCCTTGTACAAGGAATCAAAAATCACACTGTTAAGTACTCTATGGTACGAAAAAAAGTACGGAAAAAAATGTTTGTAATTCTCTTTGAAGTACTGATGTGATATCGACCAGAACGATAAATAAGGCACCCGGCGCAAACGGCAAAAAAAAACGGAGGCCAGAATGGCCTTGTACAAGGAATCAAATATCACACCGTTAAGTACTCTATGGGTACGAAAAAGTACGAAAAACATTTGTAATTCTCTTTGAAGTACTGATGTGATATCGACCAGAACGATAAATAAGGCACGCTGGTGCAAACGGCAAGCAAAACGGAGTCCAGAATGGCCTTGTACAAGGAATCAAATATCACACAGTTAAGTACTCTATGGGTACGAAAAAAAATACAAAAACGTTTGTAATTCTCTTTGAAGCACTGATGTGATATCGACCAGAACGATAAATAAGGCACGCCGGCGCAAACGGAAAGTAAAACGGAGGCCAGAATGGCCTTGTACAAGGAATCTAAAATCACACTATTAAGTACTCTATGGGTACAAAATAAAGTAAGAAAAAAACGTTTGTAATTCTCTTTGAAGTACTGTTGTGATATCGACCAAAACGATAAATAAGGCACGCCTGCGCAAATGGCAATCAAAACGGAGGCCAGAATGGCCTTGTACTAGGAATCAAAAATCACACCGTTAAGTACTCTATGGGTACAAAAAAAAGTATGAAAAAAAACGTTTGAAATTCTCTTTGAAGTAATGATGTGATATCGACCAGAACGATAAATAAGGCACGCCGGCGCAAACGGCAAGCAAAACGGAGGCAAGAATGGCCGTGTACAAGGAATCAAAAATCACACTGTTAATTACTATATGGGTACAAAAAAAACGTTTGTAATTCTCTTTGAAGTACTGATGTGATATCGACCAGAACCATAAAAATAAGGCACGTCGGCGCAAACGGCAAGCAAAACAGAGTCCAGAATGGCCTTGTACAAGGAATCAAAAATCACACCGTTAAGTACTCTATGGGTATAAAAAAAAGTATGAAAAAAACGTTTGTAATTCTCTTTGAAGTACTGATGTGATATCACTACAAGAAAAAGGGTTTATAATAAGGGGAACTTAATGACGGGAGATAGATGTCGTCATTAAATGACATTTTAATGACGGGAAACAATAAAATATGTTAGTTGATGACGAAACTCTGAATCTCGTCATTTTTTATTAAAAATCTCGTCATTAATTTTCATTAAAAAAAACATTTGAAAAAAAATCTTCTCATTACTTTCATTTCCCGATTCTTTTAATATTTATTTACAGAATTCTTATTCTTTTAATTAAAGAACACACTTTTTAACCAATAAAAAACACAACATTTATCATTCTCATTCCTAAGTCCCTTTCTTAAAAAAAAAAACAAATCCCTAATCGTTCTCTCCATTTTCCTGCCCATCAGCCTCCTCGCACCTCCTCACGCCTCTCCTTCTTCTTCATCGCCTACTGCCGCCGACGATCTCTCTACCTCCGTCAATTGGCATCTTAACCTCCGTCTCATACCTAAAGGTGAATTTTTTCTTTTCTGTTCTATCTCAAACGCCACCCCAACCCTCAAATCCCAAAATCACTCATCATTTTCTATAATAAAAATCACTCATCTTCGAGTTGGAATCCGGCGAGGCAGCATCTTTCATCGGCGTTCCACGAATAAGGATGGTCTAATCTTGCTGTAGCTCTTCTTCCCCGTTCTATGTCTAGATCTGGATTTCACAGGTACTAGTTTCGTTGGTACTAGTATTGTCGTCCTAACTTTTTGATATTGCTTAGATAAATCGTTTTGTCGAAGCTTTACATCAAATTAGTTGTTTCTGCTTCACTTGCTACTCCTTTAATTTATTCAAACATTTTTCTCGTTTTGTGTATACATAAAAATGTGGCCTTTTTGTTCAGTAAATTGATTTGTGTTATGTACATATACAATATTTTATAGGATAGTAAAGAGCGGTAATAAGAGTGTGATTCCGACTTGAAGGTTGCTGTTGTGCTCCGGAAATCTTCTAATCCCAGAGTTCCTGCCCTGAATATAGAGAAAAAGAGTGTTGTAGTAACTGAATTGGATATGGCTGCTGCTATTGACATCCCTGCTGCTACGGTAAATCATTCAGAACACATTGAAGTTGTTGGTTCTGCTGTCTTAGGAACCTTTGCTGAATCCCCTATTAATGTAGATGGTCTTTTTGTTAAATCATAGAGGAATGCCAAAGGCTTGAATTCTTGACATCGAATACTGCTCTTTCTTTCTATGATGTTTTTTTGCTACTTTTTATATTAATGGTACTGTGTCTACTTAAAGGATTTTTGAATACATATAGGCTTTATTGGATGTTCCTGTTGATCTTTGCAATGCTTTTCTGTTGGGGCATTAATTTTATTAGCAGTAGTATTACCTTTCCTTTTGTCTTGTTAAAATGCTGACTTATAAGATTCAATTAATATGGCCGTTTGGAGTGATGTTGTTGCATTAATCAGTTTGTTGGTACCCTGCAAGCCCATGTTTTGGATTGTTATTTTGGAGAGATTGGTCTGCATGCCCGGCATCAAGTTTTATATGAAGATTGCTTGGTTGTCCTACATTTTAGTTTGGATAAGTGTTGAAAGGCAAGATCAAGAGATCAACAACGTGAACGTGGACGAGAAAGAGAACGTCGTGGTGCTTCTTTTTTGAAGGATGGAAGATCTTTGCCACTAGGTGGATATTATTCAATTTGTGTGCCTTCCTAGTTTTAAAATCTTTAGATGTGTGTGTATCTTTCAGCTGTGCACTAACTGAATTTTCTGTCATACTGAAGGCTCCATTCGCCTGTGGAAGAAAGGGGGAGAGAATATGTTTGCAAGGTAAAGAAATTTTGCTGGGCAAAGGCCTTTTTCTCTTGTATGGCTGAATCATTTACCTCCCTTCACTCTTTCACTATTTCCTTATAGTTTTCCTTTTGGAACTTTCCATGGCTTCCATTTGCATTTGTATTTTTGTGTGTCGATTCATATTTTCTCTATGAATTCAGCTATGTTTTTAGGAAATACCTAGATTGGACAAAGAGTTGAGTATGGAGTATAAGATCTGGAAGATGAAAATACATTGCCCTTCATAGGTTGTGTGTTTTTTTCTCTTGATTTCTATTTCTATTTTTTGTCTTGGGTATAAAATGGCTGATTCTCCATAATCTCTTTTCTGTTTGTTGTTGTTCAAATGTGTGAAGGTGGAGATGTTAAACATTAGCAGGCACTAATGATGGGAGTATATTGACCCTTATATTCAAGTGGGAATTCCATTCTCCATTTGTTGTTGTTGTTGTGGATTTTTCTAAATGAAGTTTCGATTTCTCGAATTTGTCCACGGGGTTTGGTACCCTTTACCGGGATCTAACAACGAATCCTAGTGCCAAGGTTTAGATGGATTGGCTTCTAGGTCTGTTGAGTACTATAAGCAAGGGGCTCGATTCGCAAAATGGTGTGTAGTTTTCTTTGTTCTTTTAAGTTGTTGATTTGCAGGAATTGTCGGGAGGGACGGTTCTTAGCATTCCTTGTGGTCCTTCACTTTATATGTAAAAGAGGCATGATGGGTCTTGCTCGCTCTGCCGTTATTTCTCGTATCTTCAATCCAGACATGGTCTTATTATGAGCTCTAGATGAGATATCTAATACAAATGTTTTGCGTGAGAATAATGGCCTTGTTCCAATTGTGAAACCGTAGAGGGTGGGGGTGGGGGTCCTTCAAGGCCTTTTTGACCGTCTTATTGATAAGAAAGTTACTATTTTTGCTATAATTTTGCCTTGTTTTGTGCTTTTACTACGTGAGTTCTGCTCCTCCTTTCGTATACATGCTTACTCCATGTTCTTCATTCTTGTTTACTCTCGACATTAAGGACTTAAGCATAACAGAAAAATTCAAAGTGAATACTCTACTTGAAGCTTTGACATGATCCTATAATTTGATGTAGAGGAATTCACCTTTTCTAGTTAACTCGCTCTAATATTCTAGTAATTTCGTGAAAGAATCACATTATTGCATCATCTTGTAATACATCTTGATTGATCGTGCTTATCACTTGCACTTAGGCAAAGCTAAATTTCATTATGTGTAACAAATAATCGATGATATATGGTGCCAATTTAGAATGGAGTATTGAATTAAAAATTTGAAATTCGGATACCACGTAATTTTTGCTTGTTACTCACTTTTCCCGTTGCCACTTATCTTGGTGCGATTATCAATAGATAATGCACAATTGCAAACAAATTGACTGATTCGGACTCGGTTCTAAATTTGTGTGCTATGTTTCGCACCTTAGCGTTTTAATCGGCTTTTGGGAGGACTTCACGTGTCTCGACATATCTCAATGCACTCAACAAGTCTATCTTGCATGTCGCTACCAATTACCTAGACTCGTAAGTCTATCTTCCCGATTTTGCGATCATTTAAAGTAGTGTTTTAACGACCTAGAGGTTGATGCTATATATGCGAGGGTAAGTGTTTGAGGTCATTCCATGCAATCTGCGATGTTGGCTCTCGCCTCTCTTGTGGTTCTCATGGATTTACAGAGAACAATTGAAGGTAAGCTAGTGTTCATGTCATTTTTCTTCTTGTTCCTCGATTTTCAACACTAAGCCTATAATTTTTAAATTGTATAAGTAACCAATAGGCCCGGTTTTCATGTTATTCTTGACATAATAAAAATCGATGAAAAAGTTTTTCTTTGATCCTGTATTTCTGTTACCTTTCATCTTCTCTTGGGGGAGTGTAAAATCCATATATCTTGGAAAGTTTCTAATAAGCATGATTGTAATGCAGATATACACATAAAGGTATATAAAGTTCTTAGACATAAAGGAATATTTACCATATTTTTAGCCGCTGCTTTTATTCTGGTAAGTCTGCCTTTTTTACCACGAATGATTGAAGGTGCTTAGTGTTTTGATATTAGGAGATCCTACCATTTTGCGTCTACATGTAATTTACTTATCTTTTTTAATATTTTGAAGCAGCTATACCTTAACGTATATATAGGATACCTCAGTGTATATTTTTTGATATATTAATGATGATGTTGCAACTTTTTTTTAGTGTGGTGTATTTAATAGTTATGATATAGTAATATTTCTTCGTAATGACTGATTCTTGCAAGGTAATTAATGAGTGGGTTTTCACTTATTAATGACGGTAATCTCCGTCATTAATGGGTAAAACCTAATATTCAACTTTAGTTCTAATGAGAGGCAAATAGTATAATAATGAGGAAATTACTCGTCACTAGAAATATTTATAATGATAGTCTAATCTCGTCATTAAATCCTTGATATCTTTAATGACGAGGCCGGTTCTTGTCATTGTATGCTTTAACTAGAAGGGCAACTATGAGGGGGGCATGAGGGGGATTTCCCGTCATTAAAAGTCTTTAATGACGAGAAAATGACATATAGTGACGGGAATTCCCGTCATTAAAATCCGTTTTTCTTGTAGTGTATCGACCAGAACGATAAATAAGGCACGCCGGCGCAAACGGCAAGCAAAACGGAGGCCAGAATGGCCTTGTACAAGGAATCTAAAATCACACCGTTAAGTACTCTATGGGTACAAAATAAATTACGAAAAAAACGTTTGTAATTCTCTTTGAAGTAATGTTGTGATATCGACCAGAACGAGAAATAAGGCACGCCTGCGCAAACGGCAAGCAAAACGGAGGCCAGAATGGCCTTGTACAAGGAATCAAAAATCACACTGTTAAGTACTCTATGGGTACAAAAAAGTATGAAAAAATGTTTGTAATTCTCTTTGAAGTACTGTTGTGATATCGACCAGAACGATAAATAAGGCACGCCGGCGCAAACGGCATACAAAACGGAGGCCAGAATGGCCTTGTACAAGGAATCTAAAATCACACCGTTAAGTACTCTATGGATACAAAATAAAGTACGAAAAAAACATTTGTAATTCTCTTTGAAGTACTGTTGTGATATCGATCAGAACGATAAATAAGGCACGCCGGCGCAAACGGCAAGCAAAACGGAGGCCAGAATGGCCTTGTACAAGGAATCAAAAATCACACCGTTGAGTACTCTATGGGTACAAAAAAAGGTATGAAAAAAACGTTTGAAAGTATCTTTGAAGTACTGATGTGATATCGACCAGAACGATAAATAAGGCACGCCGGCGCAAACGGCAAGCAAAACGGAGGCCAGAATGGCCTTGTACAAGGAATCAAAAATCACACTGTTATTTACTATATGGGTACAAAAAAAACGTTTGTAATTCTCTTTGAAGTACTGATGTGATATCGACCAGAACGATAAAAAAGGCACGCCGGCGTAAACGGCAAGCAAAACGGAGTCCAGAATGGCCTTGTACAAGGAATCAAAAATCACACCGTTAAGTACTCTATGGGTACAAAAAAAGTATGAAATAAAACGTTTGTAATTCTCTTTGAAGTACTGATGTGATATCGACCAGAACGATAAATTAGGTGTTAAGGGTGAATTTATACGATTTATAACGCTATATTTTATGATAATTTCCCTCATATTTGTATGAATTTGTATAAGAAACAAGTGTTTAATGGAAATATTGAGCAAATGATGTTTTAAAAGAGTTAATCGCAAAATAGGTTGATTTGTGTGTTTTAATTATGATTTGATGATCATTTGAGCGTTATTACATTTTGCGATGTTTTTATATGTTATAGATACATGTTTGAGGCTCAAAAGATGCTCAAGAGTTGATTAAGTTCGAGATAATTGAAGATAAAAGAGATAATGAAGGAATGAGATAGAGAAAAAGAGATAAGGTTCAAGAAATCAAGATTAAATTCGATCCTGAACTGACGTCCATAGTGGACGAGCGTCTACTGAAGTGAACGAGCGTCCAGGAATGGGAAGTTGATTCAGGAAGTTTGGACGCAGGAGTGGACGCTGGCAGACGGGCGTCTGATCATGACTCGGCCCGACTCGAAGAAGATTACACAAGTTGGACGGGCGTTCACCCTTTCCAGACGGGCGTCCATCGGCCGACATGCTGAAACCGACTTAATCTTCTATAAATATCAGCGCGTTTTTCCTCACAATATACCATATACTAAAAACCCTAAACCCTAGGGGCGGCTGAGATTTCATTGTTCTTAGTTTTCTAGTAGTTCTAAACACTTTTTATGTTTTTTTACTTCATTAATTCGATCTTCAAGAGGATGCTAAGAGGCTAGGCCTCCATTGAACAAGCGTTGTGAAGCCGTCCGATTCAACAATTCAGTTTCTTTTCGTGATTATTTTGTGAGTATCTATTACGAGTTGTTCCTTTATCATGCTTTACGTTGTTATTGCAAATTTATATCGAAAGATGCTTGCTTTATTGATTGTTTAATTGATGAAAATCAAGTTAGACTTTAGATCACCACGATAAAGGATAGATATTTGATCTAATTAACGAGAGTTATTAGGTTAGATTTCTAGGTTAGAAATTGAGAGATTTCACACCTTGATTTGAGAGCGTTAATCTTTAGATCGAAAGATAGAGATTAATAGACGAACTTGCCTAAGAAATTAGGGTTCATACCTTTGAATAGGGGAATCACAACTAGATTAGTAATCACGAAATAATCTGAATTGAAACTCAATATTGATAGGATAGGTGGATCAATTGCTTGTTCGCTTCGTAAATTATTGATTAAAATCCCTTGAAATTGAATTACTTAGCTTAGTTAGTTTTTTCTATTGCATCTTAGATTTAGTTTAGTTTAAATTGGTTCGAAACATATCCTTCCTGGCTTTAGATCATATCTTCTGTCCAGTTTTACGTTTTAGTTGAGTTTTATCTTCAGATCTGTTTAGTTTTATCCACTGTTTAGTTTAGTAATCGTGACATAGGTTTGTTAGGAATAAAAACTAGAATTCACAATTGCCAGTTCCCCGTAAGATCGACCCGGCATTAACCACTATTACTACGATCCTTATACTTGAGGTTAACCGGATTATTACTTGTTGTTTTGTGTTAATAAATTCCGTGACAAGTTTTTGGCGCCGTTGCCGGGGAACCGGACGGTTGTCTAGTTTTTGTTTTTCCGTTTTACCTGTTTGTTTTTGTTTTCCTATTTTTATTTCGTTTTAAATTCCTGTTTTTAGTTGATAAACGTTTAGGTAATTAGTTAATTAGGGTTTTAGCTTAGGGTTTAAGGTTCTCTTGTGATTAGTTCTCTTCTCTTCTCTTCTTTTATCTGTTCTTTTCTGCAAATTTTTCTTTTCTGTTCTTGTTTTCCCGTTTTTAAACGGACGTCTGATAATTGGACGCCCGTTCGCTGGAAAGTCTTCGATCCTGAACCACTTTTACTCGCTTGGACGAGCGTCCATAGGTTTCGGACGCCCGTCCAAGTATTATGCCGTGTAGACGAGCGTTTGGTCTACTGAACGCCCGTCCGATCTCAATTCCATCCGGACGCCCGTCCAAACTCTTGGACGTCCGTCTGGTCCTGTTTTCTTCAATACTTTTGTTTCCTTTCCTTATTTCCCCTTTCTTTTCTTTAGGTTTTTAATTTTTAGTTTAGGCTTTCAATTTCTTAGTTTTTAGGTTTCAACCACTTGTTTTTTGGTCCGGTTTATGCAAACTCGGAGTCAAAAGGGACCGTTATTATACACCCCTGACCCCGAGCGAACCGTAGTTTGGCCAAACAGGCGGATTTTCCGTTCCGCGGTTCTGGCAGACAGAGCCGAGCGAGATCTTGAAGATCAACTAGCAAGAGAAATCACTGATTTTGTGATAATGGCCGCTAATAATAGACGTACGTTGGCAGACTACACCATGCCAGGCGAAGTCAAAGTCAACCCGCTATTGTTATTCCAAATTCTTCGCACAAACCTTTGAGTGAAAACCGGGACTTATTCAGATGATGCAGCATGCATCTATTTTTCATGGTTATCAATCAGAGAATCCGCATACCCACTTACATACATTCCTAGAGATATGCGGCACTACACGCATCCAAGGAGTAAGTGAGGATGCTATCAAGCTGAAACTTTTCCCATTTTCTTTGAAGGGAGAGGCTAAAGAGTGGTACACCTCTCTCCCCTCTGAATCTATCACCACCTGGGCTGAACTTGAAAGAGAATTTCTAAGTCAATACTTTCCGCCTTCAAAGACAGCCCAGTGTTTGAACGACATTTTCACATTCTATCAGAAAGAAAATGAGTCGTTCTTTGAATGTTGGAAGAGATTCAAGTCTCTTCTCAGAAAATGTCCCCATCATGGCTTGCCACCGGAAGGCAAGTCAACACCTTTCTTAGTGGATTGACCGAGCTTACAAAAGGCATGGTCAATAGTTCATCTGTGGGGCATTTCAAGAAAACACCGAAGAGGATGGGCACTTTGCTTGAGGACATTGCGGCATAACTATGCCCCTCTTATCAAGCAATTCAAGCACCTCCTCCTAAGGTTGAGGAAGTTAATATGCAAAGTTTGATAGCCATGTCGCAACAAAGAGATGGCAACATCTCAAATTTCACATCCGATAAATCAAACTTTTTCTTTCCCACGTAACCTCGTGTTCTCAGACAGAAAATCGCCGCTGACCGCCATATGAATGGCCAATGTCAATTTAATCCTCTCGCACCTTATCAAGTGAATGTCATGTCCATGATTATGGACGATAATCAAGTCACATGTCAGAATTGTGACGAGGTGGGGCACACTTCTAAATTCTGTCCTATGAACGGACAGAATGCGGAAGTGAATGCATTCTATGGCCAGAACAATCCAAGGTTCAATCAGTTTCCTGGCCAGAATAATTTCCAAAACCAAGGGTTTAATCCATCTTCAAATTTCAATCCTAATTCGAATTTTAATGCAAATCAGAATTTCAATAGAAACCCTGGGTTTAATCAGAACCAAAACTCAAATTTTTCCAATCCTACGCAAAAATTCAATCAGAATTGGCCTTCTAATTCAAATTCTCAATTCAAAAGTCGGCCCAGCCAGCCCTACTATTCAAATTTCCAGAACTCTCAAGGCTCTTCCCAACTTACCAATCTTGAAGCTAAGTTGGAGGAGCAAAGTAGATCGATGAAGAATCTTGAGAGACAAATTGGGCAACCGGCGAACAGCTTAGCTTTAGACCCTGTGGCACCGCCGCCACCGAGAAGAATCTGAAGGGTGGTCAAGTTGCTCAAGCCGACTTGAACAAAGGCCCATGTACTCGACCTCGTGCCATCAATTCAATACGGTAAAGAGGAGGCCAAGCAATGAATCGGAGAGCGGTACTCAAGTTAGTGGTCCTCCCATCGTGAAACCACTAGCCCCTCCCGCCATTGATAAGGCGGAGGGAAGCCGAGCACCTACACTCCCTCAATCGCAAGAGAAAACTCGTGGCTGATCCCCGAGAGGTGAAAAAGCTGGAGATCCTCAAGTGGCTGATCCCCCGAGGACTGAAAAAGCAAGCGAAAGTCAGGAGGCTGATCCCCTGACTACTAAGAAATCTGAAAAAGCTGTTCGTTGGAAGGATCTGGAAGACAGAGCTGTAAGTGCATCCTCAAAGAAAGTCTTCTCTGAGAATGACCTCAAGAAACTTCCGTTTCCACCGAGAAAGAGCAACATTCCCTTGATTGAGGATAAGAAGTATGAAAAGGTGCTAGACCTTTTGAAAAATACTCAGGTGAATCTTCCATTATCAGATGTCTTGGTCGAGATGCCTAAGTATACAAAATTTATCAAGGATGTTGTGTCTTCTAAAAGAAGTTAGCAGGCATGGAAAGGCAAATTGGTGAGGATTGTTCCATGATTAATTATGAAAACTTACCAATTAAAAGAGGTGACCCTGTAAGTTCGTACTTTACGTAGTAAATGGACGCCTAGTTTTCCCTAATTCTTTGTGTGATCTAGGTGCCTCTATAAGTCTTATGCCAATGTCTCAGATGCAAACAACTTGGTTTACAAAGCCTTCTAGAACCCACTACTATGAGTTTACAATTCACGATAGATCTTCTAAGAAAGCTTCAGGATCCCGAAAGACGCTTTTGTTTCGTGATTGATAGATTTACCTTTCCAGCTTGATTGGTATGTTTTAGATATTGAAAAGGGTGAAAACGCCCCCATTCTTGGAAGGCCCTTCTTATCTACAAACTAGAGCCCTCATAGATTGCGATGGTGGGCAAGTGACTATCCGAGTTGGTGATCAAGAGGTGAGTTACAATGTCTTAAAGTCCATTCAAGTACCCTCTGGCCACCCAACCGGCTTTTCCATTGATTATATGACAGATGATTTCATTGATTATATGGATAAACAAGTCATGGCTGTAGAAGCGGAATACGAGCGATTAGTTGACAACCTAAATACTCATGGTGTGGTTAATCTAGATCAATTAGCAAATGATTTTGAGGAAGAATTATTCAAGGAGAAGCTTTGGCGGTGGGGGACCACAGAGTAAACTCAATGATATTGAGTTGAAAAGTGGAGATCTCAAGTCTAGTTTAGAAGACCCCTGCAGATTTAGTGTTAAATCCGCTTGCCTAAGCATCTTAAGTATGTGTTTTTAAGAGAAGGTGACAAGCTTCCACTGATTATATCTCGCCAAGCTTTCGCTTGGAGGAAATGAAATTGATCAACGCTTTGAGGAAAAATGAAAAAGCCTTTGGTTGGCAAGTAGGAGATATCGAGGAATATCTCATGACATCCAGTATGCACAAGATCAAGACGAATGAGGGTGCGAAATGTGTTAGATGACCCAGAGAAGGCTCAACCCTCATATGCAAGAAGTCGTTAAAAGGAAATCATCAAGCTTCCGGACATGGGAATCATTTATGCCATCGCTGATAGTGAATGGGTTTCCCCTACTCAGGTAGTTCCCAAGAAAGGAGGAATTACAATTGAGAGGAATGAGAAGGGAGAGGAAATTGCATTGAGACTTGTCACTGGTTACAGAGTCTGCATCGATTATCGAAAGCTCAATAAGGTAACCATGAAAGATCACTTTCCCCTTCCATTCATTGATCAGATGCTCGAGCGTCTGGCGGGACACGCATTCTACTGCTTCTTAGATGGATATTCAGGATACTTCCAAATACCCATTGACCCAGCTGACCAAGAAAAGACCACTTTTACCTCGCCTTTATGGTACATTTGCTTATAGGCGAATGCCATTTGGTCTCTCAGAATGCCCCAAATGCACATTTCAAAGATGTATGCTGGCTATCTTTGACGGGCTTGTAGAAAAGTGTATGGAAATCTTTATGGATGATTTTTCGGTTTTTGGTCAGTCCTTCGATCATTGCCTCGACAATCTTGATCAAGTGTTATCCAGATGTGTGGAAAAGAACTTAGTACTGAACTGGGAAAAATGCCATTTCATGGTAGATGAGGGAATAGTTCTTGGCCACAAGATCTCCGCCAAAGGTATAGAAGTTGACAGGGCAAAAGTAGAAGCTATCGAGAAGATGAGCTACCCTAAGAATGTGCGTGAAGTTAGAGGCTTTCTTGGACATGTCGGTTTTTACAGAAGGTTCATTCAAGACTTCTCCAAGATAGCCAAGCCCCTGTCCACTTAACTAAAGGAAGACGTTGAGTTTAATTTTGATGAGAGCTGCAAGCAAGCGTTTGAGGAGCTCAAGGATCGGTTAATATCTGCTCCAATTCTTATATCGCCTGATTGGAACCTACCGTTTGAGCTTATGTGCGATGCATCAAATTATGTTTGTTAGTCGTTTCTAGGGCAAAAGATCAAGGGAAGTTCCACCTATCTATTACGCCAAATCACACATTGAACCCTCTCAAGTTAACTATACCACTCACCGAAAAGGAGCTTTTGGCGTAGTTTTTGCTATGGACAAGTTTCGTAGTTACTTGTTAGGAGCTCAAGTGATTGTGTGGACCGATCACGCTGCTTTGCGGTATCTGATGACTAAGAAAGAGGCTAAACCGTGCTTACTACGTTGGATATTGACCCTACAAGAGTTTGACGTTCAAATTAAGGACAAAAAGGGCAGTGAAAATGTAGTGGCTGATCACGTTTCTAGGATGTTAAATGAGGAAAAGGATGATCCAGATGATATAGATCTGTACTTTCCTCTAGAAAACATTATGTTGATAGACGATTGTCCTCCTGAGGTTCCATGGTATTCTTCCATTGTAAACTACCTTCATGCCCGTTATCTCGATCCAGAGATGTCTTATCAGGAGAAGAAAAAGTTCTTCTCTGATTTGAAATATTTCGTTTGGGATGAACCTTATCTTTTCAAGATCTCAGAAAGATGGTCCGCTTAGAAGATGTGTTCCTGAATTTGAGCAACGGGATATTATTGAGCGAAAGGCTACAAAGGACCCACCGCGGTCATTTTGTTCCGTGGAAAACCGTGGCTAAGATCTTTCAATCCGGTTTCTATTGGCCTACGATCTTTAAAGATACAGAAGCTTTCTGTAAAGCCTGTGATAGGTGCCAAAGAACCGGTACTCTGACAAGGCGTTTTGACATGCCTTTGAAACCCATCCTAGAATGCGAAGTCTTTGATGTATGGGGTATCGATTTTATGGGACCATTCCCATCATCTTGCGGTAATAAATACATCTTAGTCTCATGAGATTACGTGTCGAAATGGGTAGAGGCTCAAGCCACTCCGACAATGATCATAAGACGGTAATGAAATTCTTAAAGAAAATATCTTTGTGAGATTTGGATGTCCACGAGCCTTGATCAATGATGAAGGGACACACTTCTGCAACCGACCCTTAGAGAAAGTACTTGAAAAGTATGGTGTTCGTCATAAAACTGGCACACCATATCATCCGATGACTAGTGGTCAGGTTGAAAGGAGCAACCAAAGCATCAAGAAAATCCTGGAGAAAACGGTAAATGAATCATAGAAAGTAATCGAGTTTGAAATTGACGATGTACTTTGGGCTTACAGAATCGCTTATAAAACCCCTATGGGGACATCTCCATATCAAATGGTCTACGGGAAACCATGTCATCTGCCTGTCGAGTTAGAGCATAGAGCTTATTGGGCTACAAAGTTTCTGAACTTTGATTCCCAATCTTGTGGAAAACATCGACTACAGCAGTTACATGAGCTAGACGAATTCAGACTCCAGGCTTACGAAAGTGCCAGGATTAGTAAGGATAAGATGAAGCTACTCCACGATTCTAAGATTAAGAAGAGAGAATTTCAAGTCGGAGAACAAGTTCTTCTTTACAATTCTAGGTTACATTTGTTTCCTGGGAAGTTGAGGACACGTTGGTCCGGTCCCTTTGAAATTCTCCAGATTATTCCTGGAGGCGTTCTAGAACTACGAGGTTATGGTGACCAGCCGTTTCGAGTGAACGGACAGAGGTGCAAACACTACATTGGTGAGCCTAAAGACAAGCCTTTGACTGTTCGGTTCCTCGATATCCTTGGATGTGGTGCTACAACAGTCGAAGAATTAGACGAGTTTTCACCCGATCTTTTCTCTGAGGATGATGGTGATGGTCAATCTGAAGAAGTTCTAGCTGGTAGTTGGGATATGGAGGAATATTGGAAGGAGCGTCAACAATAATGTCATCAGAAGCTTCAGAAGACGAAGAAGTCAACCATGGGGAAGTTTAAACGTGTCTGGAAAGCTATCAAGAATTTGACCCCATGTGTTAGGTGCTGTTTCTGCGGCCACACCACTGATCAGAGCTTACACGAGGTAGTGGCTGGCAGAAAAGTCAAATGGCCTGATCCAGGCTAGACTTCAACAGTGTCGAGCTAACGACATTAACCAAAAGCGCTACTAGGAGGCATCCTAGATATCCCTTATTATGTTAGTTAAATTTTGTTTAGGCTGTTAGTGTTATATTTATTTACGTTTTAGTTTAATTAAGTTTTAGTTGACTAAGTTTTTCTGTTATATCTGTCAGTTAGTTTGCTTTTTAGTCGGATCCCATTGATTAGTCGGATCCCATTGATTACGGACTTCTTCCGGAGGAGTTCCCCATCATTAGTCGGATCCCATTGATTACAATAGCTGATGGACCAGGAGGCACTATAGTCTTGCACGTAGATTTTGAGCTTAGTACCCGTACGAAGACCATCACCTATGTTCTCATTGTCCCCTGCTATTCGGGAGGTAGTGACTTCACTGCTGAGGAGCTCCAGAAGTCATGGGGACGTCCATATACGGTCCTAAATGACCCTATCTTCGATGATCTAGCGCTGTACTACAGCTTCGCATTTTAGAGGTTTAGAGGTGGTCGGAGATGACCGGGGCATACAAGACGACTATGATTTCCCTCCTGCTATTGATATGCTTCGCTGCCTCATCCGTTTGGTGGATTGGGACGAGATTTATGCAGACTAGCGTTAGTTAGGTTTGTTTCGTCGAGCCCCGACGTAAAACAAAAGCGCTTGGTGGGAGGCAACCCACTGTTTTCTGTTTGTTTTAGCGTATCTTCTAGTGATTTTATGTTTTTCGTTGATTTTTATTTGTATGTTTGAACTTTTATTTAAGTTTAATAAGGAAATGCAAGTTTGAATTTAAATTGTATGAAATTCTATAAATTTTGCAATTTTTCTCTATGAACGCCCGTCCATTCTCATGGACGGCCGTCCGCCATGCACACTTTTTGGACGAGCGTCCACCATTCTTTGATGCCCGTCTGATATACTTCCTTCAACGCTGTATGTGATTTGGCCATCTAGACGAGCGTCTGTTTTTATGGACGCCCGTCCAGTTCATATGCTTTCCAGCTGAACGCCCGTCCACTCTAATGGACGCCCGTCCAGACCTGCGTCTATATATACCCCCTGCTTCCATTGTTTATTCGAATCGGAAAATTTAAATTGCAAAACCCGACTTTTTGCCTCCCTTTGCTCGAAAATCCTCATTTCTACACCGAATTGGGCGATTCAAGGCCCTACAAACAGCTCTCAATCCCCTCTTTTTGTTTTTTCAAACGAAATCCACCAACATACAACCGTTGTTTCGAATCAGTAATCTAGAGTGTGCGGTTTTCTTTTGAAAAAATCCGACCTTTGGTCTCGTTTGTTCACATTTGGGACTTCTAATCAGCATAATCATCATCCTTTCATCATACTTGGTAAGATTTTATAAGCTTTTCCTAGATTATTGCACGTTTTTTTTTGAGTTCGATCTTCGAGTCGACTGTTTTATAGGACTTTTCTCTTATTTGTTTTTCTTTCTTGTTCTGTTCTTGTTTCTTGTTTTGTGGTGATCTGGGATGTTGATGGATGGTGTTGGATGGTCTGCATTGTTGTTTTGACGTCGGTTTGGTGTTGGGTTGTTTGGGAAATCCCGTTTGGACGATAAACGGGTGGTTATATTTGAATTTGGCTTTGGGTTGGTGTTTGTCCGTCCTTAGTCTACAATGGTACGTAAAGCGGTAGTAAAGAGGCACGGTAAGGGAATTGCTACTGAACCGGCTAACAAGAAAAAGACTGTAGCCACCCCATTAGTTAATCCGAACCGAGGCATTCATATTGGTGAACGTCAGAATACTCCTAGAGGTCAATCTAGGGTTCCCTTGCGAGATGAGTCTGAGTCGGGTTCTGACACGGATGATGAGCCGTTAGTGAGGATGCAGACTAGGGTACCAGAAGCTCGGGGTGAGCAGGTACACAATGAGCCTGAAGGAGCTGAGCCGGCTAGACAGAGAGTGAGACCCGCTATCCCTATTCCATTTGCTCGTAGATTCATCAACCCTAAGGCGATGGAAGTCTATAATAAGCACTATCTGACGAGGACGATGTTGATCGAGCGAGCTATCCTTGAGCCTCAAGTTGATCCCTTATTTGTGAAGTTATTGAGAGATAGGGAGTGGGGAGCTTTGATGGTAACCCCGAGGACCCCGGTTAATGCTACATTGGTCCGTGAATTTTATGCCAATTGCTCGGAGACAAATTTGAAGCTCAAGGCGATTATCAGATCGGGAGTTAAGGTGCCATTTACACCGGCGGTTATCAATGGAAAGTACGGGTTAGCTCCTTTCGAGGGGTTGGACTATAAGGAGGCAGTTAAAGCTAAACAGGATCCCGGTGAGGATCCGTTGGAGGAGTTACGGATGTTGGTATGCCCGGAGGTACCATGGACACTTAGGCCGGGTGGAGATAGGAAGGAATTGATCACTACGAGTTGGACGGAAGATTGGAAGGTCCAATGTCGATTTATTCAGAACAGGTTGTTGCCTAAGAACAACCTGACGCACTTCCACATTGGTGACCTTGGGATGCTATATGCCTTGAACTTCAAGCTCAATGTTGATGTAGGGCAAGCGATTTTCGATGAGATTTCTATGAATCAGAAGGTATACACACGATGCTGGAGTTCCCGGGTACAAGACCGATCACAAACCAAAGAATCCTAGGTTCTTGCAGAGGGAGAAAGTAAAATCTTTGGGTCAGACTGAGACTGAGGCTGAGATAGCACGTGAGCCTGGTACTTCTTCGGCATCGCCTCAACCATCCTCTTTTCCTACTTTATCTCCGTCGATCCGGATGCGGCTGAGTATGGGCAACAGTGTCCGTAATTGGATGGAGGATCTTCAGACTTCTCAGAACAACATTCTGACAATTTTGAAGTGTATGAGTGAAGGCCGGCCTATACGGGACAACAGAATCTTCAATCCGAGCGTCATTGACTTTCTTTATTCTGATGAGATTGAGCAGGCCATTGCGGACGTCCTTCACGAGTCTGAGTCATCGTCAGATGAGGAGCAGCATGATTCAGTAGCTGGGACTACGGCACCACCATCTGGACCCTCTTCCGATCCTCCAGCTGATGTTTCTCCCGCTCCGGGGCAATCTTGATTTCATTTGTCTATTTTTTTCGATTTGCACTAGCTACGGTGGTCGTATATTTCTGCTACTTTTTACTTATATGGCTCATTGTAATTTTTTATGTTGCTACTATTTATTTTCAATGGATCATGTAAGCCATAAGGCCCCCGTACTTTCATTTCGACTTTGTTTCTACTTTTTGGTTGTATTGGATGCTTTATCTCTTGTCATTCCTTGAATTTGCTATGTCTTTTCATTTTGGTATAACTCCCCGTTTTCCCCGAGATGGCTCCGTGTTTGTCAAGTCGTGCAGGTATGTTTTTGGCGGTTTTGTCGAGCTACATTGTAAGGTTGCGAGTTCTAAGTGTCACTATGTAGGCTCCGGCCTGACCGACGTTTGAAATCAGCTAAGTCTTTTATCTTTTCTTTCGTTCTACACAACATGAGGACATGTTGTCGTTTAAGTGTGGGGGAGGGGAATGTTCGATATGTATCTACACATTTGCTTATATCAATATGTTTCTATGCAAAATGAGCTAAAATTTTCAGATTTTCCGACATTTTTGTTTTTGTTTTGTCCCGAGTAGGCAATTCAATTCAATGTTCGTTATTTTTATAGTCATTTAAGCTGTGTATCATATATTTAGTAAGTTAGTCGTTTCACCCGATATATACATTTCACGAGCCATAGTGAATGATGAGCTATAATATGAAGTTATACCCCTTTTGATTAGTGATTTTTGTTATCTTATAAGTCATGTACTTAGTGCTACGTGTATATCTCGAGACTTATGATAGTTTGTATTTAGTTCCGAGTATGTTATACTGTGAATATCTTAGGTTTGAATGTGATAAGTAACACGTAACTTAATGTCAAATGAGAAAGTTGAAAAATATGAATACATTGTGTGTGTCGGAAGCTGGTTTATGATTTGGGTGAGGTTGGGTGTACCACGTATGTCCTATTCCACTATGATGACCAAAAGCTCACGACAGTCAGTTTATAGCTGCCTTATGATTGGAGTAAGGTAGGGGATTATCTTGAAATGTCCTATTCTGCTATGAGGGCAATAGCTCATTCTGATGTGTGTTTAAAAGTGAAAAAGTTAAATCAACTAGAAGATTAGTATGGAATGAATATAAGACTTAGTTATCGTCTATCTTATCCCCAGTATAAACTGACAGATATGCTGTAGGGATTATCCTCTGAGTATTTCAGAAAGGCCCTAGATATATTCGATCATCCTTTTCGGGATATGTCACGTTTGTAGGGTACATCTTATGAGTGTCATTTATTGCTAGTCTACGAGGGGGTATTAGCTAGTTTTGCTTTGAGTTCCTCGAGTTTGGATTTAGTGGAAGTTTTCTATGGCTTTGCACACACACTGGTGAACCTCTAAGTTATTGAATATATGTTATATTTGCTGAGATGTCTATCTTTTTCCGAGCCTTGGTTTTCGTTTTGTTTTGCTCGGGACGAGCAAAAGCTAAGTGTGGGGGAGTTGTTAAGGGTGAATTTATACGATTTATAATGCTATATTTTATGATAATTTCCCTCATATTTGTATGAATTTGTATAAGAAACAAGTGTTTAATGGAAATATTGAGCAAATGATGTTTTAAAAGAGTTAATCGCAAAATAGGTTGATTTGTGTGTTTTAATTATGATTTGATGATCATTTGAGCGTTATTACATTTTGCGATGTTTTTATATGTTATAGATACATGTTTGAGGCTCAAAATATGCTCAAGAGTTGATTAAGTTCGAGATAATTGAAGATAAAAGAGATAATGAAGGAATGATATAGAGAAAAAGAGATAAGGTTCAAGAAATCAAGATTAAATTCGATCCTGAATCAAGGCCCATAGTGGACGAAAGCGTCATCAAGTGAACGAGCGTCCCAGAATGGGAAGTTGATTCGTGAAGTTTGGACGCAGGAGTGGACGCGCGACACGGGCGCCTCGATCATGACTCGGCCCGACTTGAAGAAGATTACACAAGCCGGACGGGCGTTCACCCTTTCCAGACGGGCGCCCATCGGCCGACATCTCGAAACCGACTTAATCTTCTATAAATATCGCTGCGTTTTCCTCACAATATACCATATATTAAAAACCCTAAACCCTAGTGGTGGCCGAGATTTCATTGTTCTTAGTTTTCTAGTAGTTCTAAACACTTTTTATGTTTTTTACTTCATTAATTCGATCTTCAAGAGGATGCTAAGAGGCTAGGCCTCCATTGAACAAGCGTTGCCAGAAGCCGTCCGATTCAACAATTCAGTTTCTTTTCGTGATTATTTTGTGAGTATCTATTACGAGTTGTTCCTTTATCATGCTTTACGTTGTTATTGCAAATTTATATCGAAAGATGCTTGCTTTATTGATTGTTTAATTGATGAAAATCAAGTTAGACTTTAGATCACCACGATAAAGGATAGATATTTGATCTAATTAACGAGAGTTATTAGGTTAGATTTCTAGGTTAGAAATTGAGAGATTTCACACCTTGATTTGAGAGCGTTAATCTTTAGATCGAAAGATAGAGATTAATAGACGAACTTGCCTAAGAAATTAGGGTTCATACCTTTGAATAGGGAATCACAACTTGATTAGTAATCACGAAATAATCTGAATTGAAACCCGAATATTGATAGGATAGGTGGATCAATTGCTTGTTAAGCTTAGTAAATTATTGATTAAAATCCCTTGAAATTGAATTACTTAGCTTAGTTAGTTTTTTCTATTGCATCTTAGATTTAGTTTAGTTTAAATTGGTTCGAAACATATCCTTCCTGGCTTTAGATCATATCTTCTGTCCAGATATACGTTTTAGTTGAGTTTTATCTTCAGATCTGTTTAGTTTTATCCACTGTTTAGTTTAGTAATCGTGACATAGGTTAGTTAGGAATAAAAACTAGAATTCACAATCGCCAGTTCCCCGTAAGATCGACCCGGCATTAACCACTATTACTACGATCCTTATACTTGAGGTTAACCGGATTATTACTTGTTGTTTTGTGTTAATAAATTCCATGACATTAGGCACGCCGGCGCAAACGGCAAGCAAAACGGAGGCCAGAATGGCCTTGTACAAGGAATCTAAAATCACACCGTTAAGTACTCTACAGGTACAAAATAAAGTACGAAAAAAACGTTTGTAATTATCTTTAAAGTATTGATGTGATATCGACCAGAACGATAAAAAAAAGGAACGTCGGCGCAAACGGCAAGCAAATCGGAGGCCAGAATGGCCTTGTACAAGGAATCAAAAATCACACCGTTAAGTACTCTATGGGTACAAAATAAAGTATGAAAAAAAACGTTTGTAATTCTCTTTGAAGTACTGTTGTGATATCGACCAGAATGATAAATAAGGCACGCCGGCGCAAACGGCAAACAAAACGGAGGCCAAAATGGCCTTGTACAAGGAATCAAAAATCACACCATTGAGTACTCTATGGGTACAAAAAAAAGTATGAAAAAAACGTTGGAAATTCTCTTTGAAGTACTGATGTGATATCGACCAGAACGATAAATAAGACACGCCGGCGCAAACGGCAAGCAAAACGGAGGCCAGAATGGCCTTGTACAAGGAATCAAAAATCACACTGTTAATTACTCTATGGGTACAAAAAATGTTTGTAATTCTCTTTGAAGTATCGATGTGATATCGACCGAAACGATAAAAAAGGAACGCGGCGCGCAAATCGCAGCAAAACGGAGGCCGAATGGCCTTGTACATGGAATCAAAATCACACTCATTAAGTACTCTATGGGTACGAAAAAAAGTATGAAAAAAAATGTTTGTAATTCTATTTGAAGTACTGATGTGATATCGACCAGAACGATAAATAAGGCACCCCGGCGCAAACGGCAAGCAAAACGGTGGCCAGAATGGCCTTGTACAAGGAATCAAATATCACACAGTTAAATACTCTATGGGTACGAAAAAAATTACGAAAAAATATTTGTAATTCTCTTTGAAGTACCGATGTGATATCGACCAGAACGATAAATAAGGCACGCCGGCGCAAACGGCAAGCAAAACGGAGGCCAGAATGGCCTGGTACAAGGAATCAAATATCACACAGTTAAGTACTCTATGGGTACGAAAAAAAATACGAAAAACGTTTGTAATTCTCTTTGAATTACTGATGTGATATCGACCAGAACGATAAATAAGGCTCGCCGGCGCAAACGGCAAGCAAAACGGAGGCCAGAATGGCCTTGTACAAGGAATCTAAATTCACACCGTTAAGTACTCTATGGGTACAAAATAAACTACGAAAAAAATGATTGTAATTCTCTTCGAAGTACTGTTGTGATATCAACCAAAACGATAAATAAGGCACGCCTGCGCAAACGGCAATCAAAACGGAGGCCAGAATGGCCTTGTACAAGGAATCAAAAATCACACCGTTAAGTACTCTATGGGTACAAAAAAGTATGAAAAACGTTTGAAATTCTCTTTGAAGTACTGATGTGATATCGACCAGAACGATAAATAAGGCATGCCGGCACAAACGGCAAGCAAAACGGAGGCCAGAATGGCCGTGTACAAGGAATCAAAAATCACTCTGTTAATTACTATATGGGAACAAAAAAAAACGTTTGTAATTCTCTTTGAAGTACTGATGTGATATGGACCAGAACGATAAAAAAAAAGCACGTCGGCGGAAACGGCAAGCAAAACGGAGTCCAGAATGGCCTTGTACAAGGAATCAAAAATCACACCGTTAAGTACTTTATGGGTACAAAAAAAATATGAAAAAAAACGTTTGTAATTCTCTTTGAAGTACTGATGTGATATCGACCAGAACGATAAATAAGGCACGCCGGCGCAAACGGCAAGCAAAACGGAGGCCAGAATGGACTTGTACAAGGAATCAAAAATCACACCGTTAATTACTCTATGGGTACAAAAAAATGTTTGTAATTCTCTTTGAAGTATTGATGTGATATCGACCAGATCGATAAATAAGGCACGCCGGCCAACAACGGCAAGCAAAACGGAGGCCAGAATGGCCTTGTACAAGGAATCAAAAATCACACTGTTAAGTTTTCTATGGGTACGGAAAAAAAGTACGAAAAAAAGGTTTGTAATTCTCTTTGAAGTACTGATGTGATATCGACCAGAACGATAAATAAGGCACGACGGCGAAAACAGCAAGCGAAACGGAGGCCAAAATGGCCTTGTACAAGGAATCAAATATCACACCGTTAAGTACTCTATGGGTACAAAAAAAAGTATGAAAAAAATGGTTTGTAATTCTCTTTGAAGTACTGATGTGATATCGACCAGAACGATAAATAAGGCACACCGGCGCAAACGGCGAGCAAAACGGAGGCCAGAATGGCCGTGTACAAGGAATAAAAAATCACACCGTTAAGTACTCTATGGGTACAAAAAAAAGTACAAAAAAACGTTTGTAATTCTTTTTGAAGTACTGATGTGATATCGACCAGAACGATAAATAAGGCACGCCTGCGCAAACGGCAAGCAAAACGGAGGCCAGAATGGCCTTGTACAAGGAATCAAAAATCACACCGTTAAGTACTCTATGGGTACAAACAAAAGTACGAAAAAAAACGTTTGTAATTCTCTGTGAAGTACTGATGTGATATCGACCAGAACGATAAATAAGGCACGCCGGCCCAAACGGCAAGCAAAACGGAGGCCAGAATGGCCTTGTACAAGGAATCAAAAATCACACCGTTAAGTACTCTATGGGTATTAAATAAAGTATGAAAAAAAACGTTTGTAATTCTCTTTGAAGTACTGTTGTGATATCGACCAAAACGATAAATAAGGTACGCCTGCGCAAACGGCAATCAAAACGGAGGCCAGAATGGCCTTGTACTAGGAATCAAAAATCACACCGTTAAGTACTCTATGGGTACAAAAAAAGTTTGAAAAAAACGTTTGAAATTCTCTTTGAAGTACTGATGTGATATCGACCAGAACGATAAATAAGGCATGCCGGCGCAAACGGCAAGCAAAACGGAGGCTAGAATGGCCTTGTACAAGGAATCAAAAATCACACCGTTAATTACTCTATGGGTACAAAAAAAAGTTTGTAATTCTCTTTGAAGTATTGATGTGATATCAACCAGAACGATAAATATGTCACGCCGGCCCAAACGGCAAGCAAAACAGAGACCAGAATGGCCTTGTACAAGGAATCAAAAATCACACTGTTAAGTACTCTATGGGTACGAAAAAAAGTACGAAAAAAAAATGTTTGTAATTCTCTTTTATGTGCTGATGTGATATCGACCAGAACGATAAATAACGCACCCGGCGGAAACGGCAAGAAAAACAGAGGCCAGAATGGCCTTGTACAAGGAATCAAATATCACACCGTTAAGTACTCTATGGGTATAAAAAAAAAGTACGAAAAAAACATTTGTAATTCTCTTTGAAGTACTGATGTGATATCGACCATAACGATAAATAAGGCACGCCGGCGCAAACGGCAAGCAAAACGGAGTCTAGAATGGCCTTGTACAAGGAATCAAATATCACTTCGTTAAGTACTCTATGGTACAAAAAAAAGTACAAAAAAAAACATTTGTAATTCTCTTTGAAGTACTGATGTGATATCGACCAGAACGATAAATAAGGCACGCCGGTGCAAACGGCAAGCAAAACGTAGGCCAGAATGGCCTTGTACAAGGAATCTAAAATCACACTATTAAGTACTTTATGCGTACAAAATAAAGTATGAAAAAAACGTTTGTAATTCTCTTTGAAGTACTGTTGTGATATCGACCAAAACGATAAATAAGGCACGCCTGCGCAAACGGCAATCAAAACGGAGGCCAGAATGGCCTTGTACTAGGAATCAAAAATCACAACGTTAAGTACTCTATGGGTACAAAAAAAAGTATAAAAAAAATGTTTGAAATTCTCTTTGAAGTACTGATGTGATATCGACCAGAACGATAAATAAGGCACGCCGGCGCAAACGGCAAGCAAAACGGAGGCTAGAATGGCCGTGTACAAGGAATCAAAAATCACACTGTTAATTACTATATGGGTACAAAAAAAACGTTTGTAATTCTCTTTGGAAATCTTGATGTGATATCGACTGAACCATAAAAATAAGGCACGTCGGCGCAAACGGCAAGCAAAACGGAGTCCAGAATGGCCTTGTACAAGGAATCAAAAATCACACCGTTAAGTACTCTATGGGTACAAAAAAAGTATGAAAAAAAAATTTGTAATTCTCTTTGAAGTACTGATGTGATATCGACCAGAACGATAAATAAGGCACGCCGGTGCAAACGGCAAGTAAAACGGAGGCCAGAATGGCCTTGTACAAGGAATCTAAAATCACACCGTTAAGTACTCTATGGGTACAAAAAAAGTATGAAAAAAACGTTTGTAATTCTCTTTAAAGTACTGTTCTGATATCGAACAGAACAATAAATAAGGCACGCCGGCGCAAACGACATACAAAACGGAGGCCAGAATGGCCTTGTACAAGGAATCTAAAATCACACCGTTAAGTACTCTATGGGTACAAAATAAAGTACGAAAAAAACATTTGTAATTCTCTTTGAAGTACTGTTGTGATATCGATCAGAACGATAAATAAGGCACGCCGGCGCAAACGGCAAGCAAAACGGAGGCCAGAATGGCCTTCTACAAGGAATCAAAAATCACACCGTTGAGTACTCTATGGGTACAAAATAAAGTATGAAAAAAACGTTTGAAATTCTCCTTGAAGTACTGATGTGATATCGACCAGAACGATAAATAAGGCACGCCGGCGCAAACGGCAAGCAAAACGGAGGCCAGAATGGCCTTGTATAAAGAATCTAAAATCACACCGTTAAGTACTCTATGGGTACAAAATAAAGTACGAAAAAAACGTTTTTAATTCTCTTTGAAGTAATGTTGTGATATCGACCAGAACGATAAATAAGGCACGCCTGCGCAAACGGCAAGCAAAACGGAGGCCAGAATTGCCTTGTACAAGGAATAAAAAATCACACCGTTAAGTACTCTATGGGTACAAAAAAAAGTATGAAAAAAAACGTTTGTAATTCTCTTTAAAGCATCACAGTGATATCGACTGAACGATAAATAAGGCACGCCGACGCAAACGGCAAGCAAAACGGAGGCCAGAATGGCCTTGTACGCGGAATCAAAAATCACACTGTTAATTACTATATGGGTATAAAAAATTCATTTGTAATTCTCTTTGAAGTACTGATGTGATATCGACCAGAACGATAAAAAAAGGCACGTCAGCGCAAACGGCAAGCAAAACGGAGTCCATAATGGCCTTGTACAAGGAATCAAAAATCACACCGTTAAGTACTCTATGGGTACAAAAAAAAAATGAAAAAAACGTTTGTAATTCTCTTTGAAGTACTGATGTGATATCGACCAGAACGATAAATAAGGCACGCCGGCGCAAACGGCAAGCAAAACGGAGGCTAGAATGGCCTTGTACAAGGAATCAAAAATCACACCGTTAATTACTCTATGGGTACAAAAAAATGTTTGTAATTCTCTTTGAAGTATTGTTGTGATATCGACCAGATCGATAAATAAGGCACGCCGGCCTACAACGGCAAGCAAAACGGAGGCCAGAATGGCCTTGTACAAGGAATAAAAAATCACACTGTTAAGTTTTCTATGTGTACGGAAAAAGTACTAAAAAAGCGTTTGTAATTCTCTTTGAAGTACTGATGTGATATCGACCAGAACGATAAATAAGGCACGACGGCGAAAACAGCAAGCGAAACGGAGGCCAGAATGGCCTTGTACAAGGAATCAAATATCACACCGTTAAGTACTCTATGCGTACAAAAAAAAGTACGAAAAAACGTTTGTAATTCTCTTTGAAGTACTGATGTGATATCGACTAGAACGATAAATAAGGCACACCGGCGCAAACGGCAAGCAAAACGGAGGCCAGAATGGCCGTGTACAAGGAATAAAAAATCACACCGTTAAGTACTCTATGGGTACAAAAAAAAGTACAAAAAAAAACGTTTGTAATTCTTTTTTGAAAATATCGATGTGATATCGACTAGAAGGATAAATAAGGCACGCCGGCGCAAACGGCAAGCAAAACGGAGGCCAGAATGGCCTTGTACAAGGAATCAAAAATCACCCGTTAAGTACTCTATTGGTACAAAAAAAAGTACGAAAAAACGTTTGTAATTCTATTTGAAGTACTGATGTGATATCGACCAGAACGATAAATAAGGCACGCCGGCGCAAACGGCAAGCAAAACGGAGTCCAGAATGGCCTTGTACAAGGAATCAAATATCACTTCGTTAAGTACTCTATGGGTACAAAAAAAAGTACGAAAAAACATTTGTAATTCTCTTTGAAGTACTGATGTGATATCGACCATAACGATAAATAAGGCACGCCTGCGCAAACGGCAATCAAAACGGAGGCCAGAATGGCCTTGTACTAGGAATCAAAAATCACACCGTTAAGTACTCTATGGGTACAAAAAAAAAGTATTTTAAAAAACGTTTGAAATTCTCTTTGAAATCTCGATGTGATATCGACTGAGCGATAAATAAGGCACGCCAAGCGCAACGGCAAGCAAAACGGAGGCTAGAATGGCCGTGTACAAGGAATCAAAAATCACACTGTTAATTACTATATGGGTACAAAAAAAACGTTTGTAATTCTCTTTGAAGTACTGATGTGATATCGACCAGAACCATAAAAATAAGGCACGTCGGCGCAAACGGCAAGCAAAACGGAGTCCAGAATGGCCTTGTACAAGGAATCAAAAATCACACCGTTAAGTACTCTATGGGTACAAAAAAGTATGAAAAAACATTTGTAATTCTCTTTGAAGTACTGATGTGATATCGACCTGAACGATAAATAAGGCACGCCGGTGCAAACGGCAAGTAAAACGGAGGCCAGAATGGCCTTGTACAAGGAATCTAAAATCACACCGTTAAGTACTCTATGGGTACAAAAAAAGTATGAAAAAAAAGTTTGTAATTCTCTTTGAAGTACTGTTGTGATATCGACCAGAACGATAAATAAGGCACGCCGGCGCAAACGACATACAAAACGGAGGCCAGAATGGCCTTGTACAAGGAATCTAAAATCACACCGTTAAGTACTCTATGGGTACAAAATAAAGTACGAAAAAAACATTTGTAATTCTCTTTGAAGTACTGTTGGGATATCGATCAGAACGATAAATAAGGCACGCCGGCGTAAACGGCAAGCAAAACGGAGGCCAGAATGGCCTTCTACAAGGAATCAAAAATCACACCGTTGAGTACTCTATGGGTACAAAATAAAGTATGAAAAAAAACGTTTGAAATTCTCCTTGAAGTACTGATGTGACATCGACCAGAACGATAAATAAGGCACGCCAGCGCAAACGGCAAGCAAAACGAAGGCCAGAATGGCCTTGTACAAGGAATCAAAAATCACATTGTTATTTACTATATGGGTACAAAAAAACGTTTGTAATTCTCTTTGAAGTACTGATGTGATATCGACCAGAACGATAAAAAAAAGGCACGTCGGAGTAAACGGCATGCAAAACGGAGTCCAGAATGGCCTTGTACAAGGAATCAAAAATCACACCGTTAAGTACTCTATGGGTACAAAAAGTATGAAAAAAAACGTTTGCAATTCTCTTTGAAGTACTGATGTGATATCGACCAGAACGATAAATAAGGCACGCCGGCGCAAACGGCAAGCAAAACGGAGGCCAGAATGGCCTTGTACAAGGAATCTAAAATCACACCGTTAAGTACTCTATGGGTACAAAATAAAGTACGAAAAAAACGTTAGTAATTCTCTTTGAAGTAATGTTGTGATATCGACCAGAACGATAAATAAGGCACGCCAGCACAAACGGCAAGCAAAACGGAGGCCAGAATGGCCTTGTACAAGGAATAAAAAATCACACCGTTAAATACTCTATGGGTACAAAAAAAAGTATGAAAAAAAACGTTTGTAATTCTCTTTAAAGTACTGTTGTGATATCGACCAGAACGATAAATAAGGCACGCCGGCGCAAACGGCAAGCAAAACGGAGGCCAGAATGGCCTTGTACACGGAATCAAAAATCACACTGTTAATTACTATATGGGTACAAAAAAAAGCATTTGTAATTCTCTTTAAGTACTGATGTGATATCGACCAGAACGATAAAATAAGGCACGTCGGCGCAAACGGCAAGCCAAACGGAGTCCATAATGGCCTTGTACAAGGAAGCAAATATCACACCGTTAAGTACTCTATGGGTACAAAAAAATATGAAAAAAAACGTTTGTAATTCTCTTTGAAGTACTGATGTGATATCGACCAGAACGATAAATAAGGCACGCCGGCGCAAACGGCAAGCAAAATGGAGGCCAGAATGGCCTTGTACAAGGAATCAAAAATCACACCGTTAATTACTCTATGGGTACAAAAAAATGTTTGTAATTCTCTTTGAAGTATTGTTGTGATATCGACCAGATCGATAAATAAGGCACGCCGGCCAACAACGGCAAGCAAAACGGAGGCCAGAATGGCCTTGTACAAGGAATCAAAAATCACACTGTTAAGTTTTCTATAGGTACGGAAAAAAAGTACGAAAAAAAAACGTTTGTAATTCTCTTTGAAGTACTGATGTGATATCGACCAGAACGATAAATAAGGCACGACGGCGAAAACATCAAGCGAAACGGAGGTCAGAATGGCCTTGTAAAAGGAATCAAATATCACACCGTTAAGTACTCTACGGGTACAAAAAAAAGTACGAAAAAAACGTTTGTAATTCTCTTTGAAGTACTGATGTGATATCGACCAGAACGATAAATAAGGCACGCCTGCGCAAACGGCAAGCAAAACGGAGTCCAGAATGGCCTTGTACAAGGAATCAAAAATCACCCCGTTAAGTACTCTATTGGTACAAAAAAAAGTACGAAAAAACGTTTGTAATTCTGTTTGAAGTACTGATGTGATATCGACCAGAACGATAAATAAGGCACGCCGGCGCAAACGGCAAGCAAAACTTAGGCCAGAATGGCCTTGTACACGGAATCAAATACCACACCGTTAAGTACTCTATGGGTACAAAAAAAAGTAGAAAAAAAATGTTTGTAATTCTCTATGAAGTACTGATGTGATTTCGACCAGAACGATAAATAAGGCATGCCGGCGCAAACGGCAAGCAAAACGGAGGCCAGAATGGCCTTGTACATGGAATCAAAAATCACACCGTTAAGTACTCTATGGGTACAAAATAAATTACGAAAAAAATGTTTGTAATTCTCTTCGAAGTACTGTTGTGATATCGACCAAAACGATAAATAAGGCACGCATGCGCAAACGGCAATCAAAACGGAGGCCAGAATGGCCTTGTACAAGGAATCAAAAATCACACCGTTAAGTACTCTATGGGTACATTAAAAGGTATGAAAAAAAACGTTTGAAATTCTCTTTGAAGTACTGATGTGATATCGACCATAACGATAAATAAGGCATGCCGGCGCAAACGGCAAGCAAAACGGAGGCCAGAATGGCCGTGTACAAGAATAAA